>WSYH01017581.1:0-11852 GCA_036426205.1 Ascaphus truei | reverse complement strand
GTATATACCAAATAAGTATACATGGGAAGGATGTTGATCCAGGGATTAATCCGATTACCAATTCTTGGAGTCAAGAAGGAATTTATATTTCCCCTTATGAGATATCATTGGATGATATGACTCTGGGTTTTTTTTTGTTTGCCTTCCTCTGGATCAATAAGGAAGTATAGATATATAATAAAATATCTGTTGTCTAAATTTAGCATAGGTTGAACTTGATGGACTTAAGTCTTTTTTCAACCTTATCTATTACGTAACTATGTAACTATGAAATGGTTACATTTGTTTAAGGAAGCCAGTTACAGTGTTAAGGCAGAAATCCCACAGAATTTCAATAAGTATTTAACTATATATTGTGTCACATTGGATGTAGCATTGGGTATTCTTGTCTTTTGCTGTATACATTTGGTCACAACCAGGTGCTCTCCTTTTGACACAAATATATATGATATGATGTGGCGGGTGCTGAGGTTCAGAGCTTACAGGGATTGTGTGTTTGTAAATTGTCAACTGGTAACAGTTGTTTGGAGGTTGGTTACCCCCTCCTCCCTGGGCTTAAGCTCACCCCTCCCCACTTTTTAAGTAGCAGGTTTTTTCATGCACCTGTGGAAGACTCGTCTATTGAGGCATTTCTCCCTCCAGTACAGAGGTAACTGAGAATTTTCACAGGTAGTGTTAGTGTGGTCATGCCGTGACGTGGCTGCATACTGGTCATGACGTGACGTGGCTGCATACTGGTCATGCCGTGACGCGGCTACAGGATTATAACACTTTGGCCAACGTGTTTAACTAAATGACCCTTACTTATGAGAAAACAGTTCAATATTTAACTATATATTTTTTGTCACATTGGGTGTAGCATTGGGGATTTTTGTCTTTTGTTGCAAACATTATATCTTGACCTGACATTTTCTGCCATCACATCAGGCATCCAGATGTTGAAATGAAATTTGAGCAGCCTCCCTGGTCATTGTGGTGCACCTGGCGAGTATCTCCTGGGTTGATGGCCTGGGAGGCACCATTGGTGTTGTGTTGAAGTCAGCGTCGGCTGATGAAACAGACAGGTTGGAGCCACTGAACGAAGAACCTTCATCAAATCCAGAGTCTTTCCTCTGCTGGCCTCCCCTAGAATCAGTTCTCCTTCTTGCCCCTTTCCTGGACCAACTGGAAGATTCCTCAGACTCCAACACAGTTTTCGCTTCGTGAACCTTCCTAGCTAAAGGAGAGGGCTTCCAGTTCTCATTGAGTGGGCCATCCCACTCCACATAACCTCCCGATAATCTGGTTGGCTGTAACATGGTTGGAACCATGACAGGAGGCTCAGCCCTCACTGCGAGACCACTCAAGGATCGTGACTTTCTCCGGTCCAGCCGCACCTCTCTGTTCTCTGCCTCGCTGTTCCCTGGTTTTTCCTTGGTGGCTGGCTCTCTGTTGACATCTAGACTGCTCACAGCCTTGTGCAGGTTGGGAGTAGAGCCAAACTTGTCCTGCAGTTTCTGGTGAGGGTTTCTGTATGGCTGGAGGAACATGGATGGGACGTAACCAGTTCTCCCATTGTACCTGAGAAATACAGAGGACATCAAGGAGAGAGCAAGCAAATGATGCATCATTTATTACAGAAGGAGAACAAGGACTCACCCACCACAACAGTCAAAACAATATAAATGGGATTCTGATGTTCCGCAAATTTGTTTATAACCTCAAACTTTGTAAAAGTTTCTTCCAAAGAAACAAAAAAAGCACTAAACTAATAGGAACCAGAAATATATTTGTTTTGGAAACATTAAATAGCACAGTGTCCAACACACACATGATTCTGAAATAATTAGGAATGGGTTTGGAATACTAACTGGTAAGGGGATAACTACAGTACTTTTCTACCAATGAATTATTTATTGTATTTTATATATTTATTTATATTACTATGCTTAGAGCATTATACACACACACACACACAGTTTGGCTGAGAGCTCCGGGATACAGGAAGAAAGCACTCACCAGATACGCCACCAACCATTGTCTGATTGTTCTAGAACTTCCACGACTACTCCGGTTGCGACAGACAGTTCATCGGGGCTCTGAGCCTCATATCCCTTCGCTGCAAAGTAAGAAGTCCCTGGGGAGAGGACAAAGTGTTAGGGTTACCTCTTCGTATTCAGATCAAAGAAGAACCCTGAGCCTTACTTTGTATAATCACCAGAAATATTATACTACCCACTTATTCCCAACAAGAGAACAAGATGGGGCAGAGATAAAAGGGTTTATTTAGCAGGATTAAAGCAGAAGTACAAGTTGCCGTTCCCCCCCATCCCCCTTTAATATGCATATCCATACAATCCACACAATGATAAGTAATTAGCTAAGCTGCCGATTGATCCGTTCTCCTGTGATCGATCAGTGAAGATTTGGCTCGGGGGTTCACTAAATGGCTGTCAGTGCAGCAGAAGAGGACCAAAGATGCAAAGTTCTGTGGGGAAGATCATGTGATCAGGCAGTCTCTAGATACAATTGGTGCACTGCTAGTGAGAGAGCAGGGCTCAAAAAGGGGTGTGGCAGAGCCTGTTTCAGAAGAGAAAGGGGATGTGACTTTGTAAATGGTTGCTAAAGAAACAACAAATGCTTTTTACATTATAATACATTAAAAATGTCATCCAGAGTTGTTTAAGAAAATACTTGTAGCATTTTTTTTTTTTATAGTACAGAACGGATTTATTAAAAAATAAATAAAAAAATGCACTTAGGATATTGCTTGGTCGGCAGCTTCAGGGTGTCTCATTAAAACCGGGACAAATTAGCAGCAGATTTACCCCCTGAAAGACAATAGATGCTCAGCAGCACCTCCCTCTGTCACTGAACGGGTTAAACAGCCAGCATATTCCGCGGCGCAGTGTGGGAGGGAGGACAGTAACCTTGTGACAAGAGTACAGGCATGTTAAGACAAACTGGGACAGTAGGAGGTAGGTCGCTGCCCCGAGGAGCTTACAATCTAGGAGGGGAGAGAAGACACAAGAAGATCTGCTCATATGTGTCATGTAAACAGACTCCGTGCAACAGTGTAACACAACATCAGCAGCTCCTTATCTGGGACACACTACTCCACAAGAAATGTATTTGTTGCACACAAACCAGCAACAGATTGCAAGGCGAGCGTGACTTACCCACGCCCGAGCCGGTCCCCTCCCCCGAGATCCCAATACACACACACCAGACAACTTCTTGGGAGGAAAAACCGGTCACGCAGCTCTATTATAATAACAACCTAAGATAGTATAGAACGGATTTATTTAAAACAAACACATGTAGGATACTGTAGGTCTGCATCTGTAAAGAGCCGATCCAAGCGGGCGATTTTTAAACATACGATCGAAGCAGGGGGTCTCCATTCATTTCAGCTCCGGAAACCCCTTCTTCCAGAGATACCTCCATAGTAGGCGCCGGTCGCTGCGCTGCTCGACTTGCAGGGTTCATGTAATGGCAGCTTTTCCAAGCTCCCGCGCCCCGCGGGCCGATAGGAAGCCGTAACGTCATCCTGTGCGGGAGCTTGGAAAAGCAGAGAGATGCCCCTTATGGTGGTGAGTATCTCTGGAAGTAGAAGGTCCCCAGAGATTGAAGGAATGGGGGTTCAGCTCCGGGGACCCCCTGCTTCAATCCTATGGTAAGAAATATTCACAACAACAAAAAAATCAGTGGCTTGGATTGCTCCTTTAATAAGCGCTGCGGTGAGGGGATAGGAGAGAAACTCGCACATATAAAGGGTTAATGTGTGCAGCTTAGATGAGAGAAGGACAACGTACAGGTGGGAACGTATTTCCGACAAAAGAAAGAGCTAGAACAGGAGGTCGTTCTCTGACGCTGGAGGGCGGCAGGTCAGGGGAAATGGGGGGAAGTATTTCTTCAGGGAAAGGGTGGTGGATACGTGGAACAGGCTCCCAGCAGAGGTGGTAGGTGCTAATACAGTAAGGGAATTCAAACACGCTTGAGATGGACATAATGCTAAATATGAAAGAAAGCCCCAAGGATCAAATAGGGTCAGAGATTAGAGTCAGAGATATTACAGACCATGTGACTGCGTAATGCTAAAGACCCACCCCGCACTTGGGGTATTCTGTGAGCCTCTGATGTGACGGTTAGTATTGCGCAAGCGCACTCCGCCGATGGTCCGGAGCTCCCTGTGTCTGCTCCCACTGCGGGGAGGGACTAGTGTCTTGCAGAGCGCAGTTGCGCGCGCACTTAGAGCCCCAGTGAGGTATACAGTCAGGGCCATTTGATGACGCGCTCTTCCCACGCCCCACGGCCTCCATTGACATTGAGGACTCTCCCTCAGTTAGTTACTGCGCAAGCGCGTACTACTGGGGGTTGCTAGACCACGCATGTCTCCGGATTGGTAGTTTGGGGTGAAGTTAGTCACTGTCGTCTCTGTGTCTGAATATACTGATTAGGTGTATACACATCAGAAGACCATTAGCAATCAAAGTGGGTGGATCACATGTGAGCTGTGAGTATTGGCTGGTTACAGTATGTAATTTTGTGTCTTATATACATGTTAATAAAGTTGTGATATGTATACCTTGAGAAAGCGCTCTGTGAAGCGTGAAACGTTGGTAGGGCTCTACATTGCCCTGTTTCTCCATGACCAATAAATAATCTTTTTATGGGATCCGCACCCTCCTTTCTACTTTTTTGATACCTACAGTAGTGCTCTTGCAGTTTTTCTCCTTCTCGGAGATATTACAGCAGATAGGAGAATGGGCAGACTGGTGGGGGGGGGGGGGCAGACACGGGGGCCAAGCGGCTCTTATATCCCCTCACATTCGCTGTTTGTATGAACGAGGATGGCTGTTTTGTTCGCTCACCTTTACGCTCTGACTGCTGCTCACAGATGGTCTTTGCAGATTCAGCTCTTACCAGATATGGGGCAGGAAACCAGGCCAGGCACTTCTCATTATTCTCCACCAGCCACCAGCCTGCAAGAGAAGCAGGGACACACTGTAGCTATCCAGCATACTGACCGCAGCATGTGGCTACTATGTATATGTATGTAGGGATGTTAAAGGGGCGATCCCACATAGGCTCAGATCCACACACGTGTGCTAAGCTTTAGCTTCATATGAACAGGAGCTGAGCCGTGCTAATGCTTGGAACCCTTTTGTGGGTCTGGGTCATGGGTGGTAAGTTGAATTTCTTAGGGGCGCCTGAATGGGAAGTGTTTGTCAATCATGTTTTCTTGCCCTTTGTCCCCCGCCCTTATCAAAGAGCCAATAAAGATAAGAGGATGTGGGGAGGGGGGACTCTGGCTGTATCAGCACTTGCTGATCACACAGTGACATCACCACAAAGTGACAACATCACACAGTGACAACATCAAATAGTGACATCACACTGAAGAGAGCAGCCAGAGGAAATCAAACCCCTCCCTAGTCTCCCTTTAAAATATAAATAGAAACATACTTATGGGTGTCGGATTTGGGGAGAACATTTATCAATTAACTGGATGAGACCCCTTCAACATGTAACTGGAATTAGTTCAATTTGGTCCTAGGAGGGACAGCCCCTTTAAATACAATATTAAAGATGCAGTCCTCACAAATATAGTTACGTAGTAGATGAGGTTGAAAAAAGACTTCCGTCCATCAAGTTCAACCTATGCTAAATTTAGACAACAGATACTTAATCCTATATCTATACTTATGTTATTTAAAAAATAATAATGTCTATACGTCATGAGTGATTTACATAATAACAATCTAACAATGTGTTAAAAAGTAGTGGTACTGTGTCTGATTTACTACAGATCTATTTTTTGAGACCTTGGGATAAAGCTACTTAAAGCAGCTGTCCCAGCTGCCATTTATTTATTTTAATTTTATTTCCCCTTTAATATGCGCGTCAACACAATCCACACAACGATAAGTAATTAGCTAAGTTGCCGATCGATCCGTTCTCCTGTGATCGATCGGCGAAGATTCGGCTCTGGGGTTCACTAAATGACTTCAGAGGAGTATTGACAGTAGCTGTGACTTTGTAAATGTTTGCTATATAAAGGAAAATGCTTGTTACATTATAATACATTAAAAATGTCAGAGTTATTTAAAAAAAATGCTACAAGTATTTTCTTATAGTACAGAACCGATTAAAAAGAAACACATGTAGGATATCTGCAGCTTTAGGCTGCGCTTATAGTGACGGCGACGGCGATGCGCCATCACGGCAAAACAAATGCGTTGCCACCGTCGCATGCGCTTGGTAGCGATCGCTGGAAGTCATCTCTATTTGATTTTCCAGCGACAGGCGCCGGCACTATAAGCATAACCTTAAACTGTAGTGGTACTCAGAGTGCAAAAAAACTCTATGATGTGTAATACACTATAGCCCTATTACACACACTTCAACCACTGACATACAACATACAGAATGGTGCCCTCTCTGGCAAACAGACACAGTGCCACTGCTTTCTTAAAGCTGCAGTTCATGTAGCCGTTTTAATTTTTAAAAAATTTTCCCCATTCATTATGTGCAGCAATACAATCTGCACACTGACAAGTAATTAGCTTAGTTGCCGATCATCCGTTCTCCTGTAATCGATCGGGGAAGATTCGGCTCGGGGGTTCACTAAATGCATTTTGGGTCCTCTTCTGCCGCACTGACAGGCAAAGTTCTGTGGGTTAGATCATGTGACCAGGCAGGCACTAGATACAATTGGGTGCACTGCTAGAGAGAGGGCAGGGCTCAAGAGCCAGAGCCCGTCTCCGAAGGGGATGTGACTTTGTAAATGATTGCTATAGAAACAGAAATGCTTGTTACATTATTACATTATAATACATAAAAAAGGTTTTTAAAAATTGTTTCCCCCCCCCCCCAAAAAAATGCTACAAGAATGTTCTCCTTGTACAGAACTGATTTATTTAAAAAAAAAACATGTAGGGTATTGCTTGAACTGCAGCTTTAACGCCACTTTGACCAGTGATAATAGGGGACTTTCACTTAAACTCATCGACACACACACCACACAAATACACATACCGGTGTTGTCCCTCATTAGCACATCAATATGTTCATTCTTCTTCACTCTGAAGGGCCTGTTTTTGGTGTCTTTTGTTTCAAAGCTTTCGATGCAGAGATAACTCTCGGAGAGAATAGGTTGGGTGACCGGCTGCCGTGGGCGGACTCCACCCGCCGCCTCCCCACGCCCTCCGTCTCTCTCTGACGGCATTATCACCACGCTGCAGAGAAACAGGGCTGGTTCAGCACACAGAGAATGGCCATGGCAGCCTCCTCCAAAGTTCTGCACACAAGCTTCTTACAAAGTAAAAAAGAGAAAGTGTCTGGTAATGTGTACGTTTGTGTTCATGGGTTGTGGTTAAAGAAGCTGAGGGCCTCACTTCTCAATCTACTTGAATGCAAGAACAGAGATGTCATCATCCCAGGGCAGAAATCTATGAGGGTCAATTGAGGTTTATAATCTGTGAGAGATGACTGACATGTCTGAGAGATTACAACAAAAGACAAAAGTACCCAATACAATGGATGTAACATTGGGTAATTTTGACTTTTGTTGTATATATTTGGCCCCACCCGTAGCTCTCCTTTTGACGGCTCTTTGTGACCTTGGGTAAGTCCCTTTATCTCCCTGTGCCTCAGGCACCAAAAATATAGATTGTAAACTCCACGGGGCAGGGACCTGTGTCTGCAAAATGTCTCTGTAAAGTGCTATGTAAAACTAGCAAAGCTATATAAGAACTATTATTATTATTATGTGGTGGATGCTGGGGTTAGAGCTTGCATGTCTGAGAGATTGACACGGGACACACAAAAAAATGAGGGAGAGAGAGATTTTGAACAGCACCAAAATAAAAATACTTGAACTGAATCATGCAGAATCTACACTATAATTCTAAGTTGGATTCCGTCTGTTTGTTTGTATGTCATGACATTCTGCTGCGGATTTGGCAGCGAGGGGACATGCCACAGCAGCGTGGGGAGATGTGCCGCCAGCGAGGGGGGAAGGGGGGGGGGCAGGGACATGTTCCGGCAGCGGGGGGAGACACACACAGACAGACACACATATACACACACACACAGACAGACACAAATCTCACCCCGCACTACATCCAGCAGCAGGGGGGGGGGGGGGGGGGGGGGCCGGGGGGGGTGGGCCGCCGGGGGGGGGGAGGGAGGGGGACATGTATTCAATATTACATTCCCCGGACGAAGCCGGGTACAAAAGCTAGTATTACTGTAAAATTGGCCAATGCCTACTGGATGCTACAATCAACCAGAAAGTCTCTTTCAAGGCAGGTGACAGCTGCAGAGCATTGCACAGCGATGGACTCACGTCTCTGCTTCCATTACATCACCACAGTCCAATGCAGTCCAATGCCCTGCAGTCTCCATTACGTGTTATGGCTGCTCTGTCATGGAGGGAGTATTGTACACCCAATACAAGACCTGTCAGGTGAGGCTTCCTGGCCACCGCACCTGTTTTCAGGGAAGGAAGGGGTGAGGTCCTGATTCTTTGGAGCGTAAAACTGGAGGACATCTTCACACTGCGAGATCTTGGGGTCGGTTTGCAGCAAGGTCTGGGAATAACTCTCCAGGAGACGGAGTCTCTCGATGAAACGGATGGACGTTGGACTACTTAGAAACAGCAGAGGAGCATCTTTAAAAGAGAAGCAGAAATTGTAGTGAGGGAACGGCTCAGTGATTAAAGGCACTGGCATTTGGGATTTCCTGCTGCTACTGTATGTGTTTTATCATCCCCACCCCCTGCAGTGTTTAAGGCATAGATAAAGGAATTTCAAAGCCCAGCTGAATTCATTCAGAACTCCTTCAGCCTGCATCTACGTCGCCCCAGAGGCAGACAGCCAAAGGATGTCAGCCATTTCCTGGCGTTCGCTGTTCAGTTACTCAATTGGGTTACACAACACATTGCAGGCCTATCCTGCAAGCGTGCGGAAGCATAAGTCTTAGCAAAATTCTAAATTTTCGCGCTTGCCGGAGCGCAGGGCTGGTCACGTGAGCGGTTCGCCCAATGAGGCGAACCAGCTCCGTGACGTCACTGGCCTGCCCCCGACGGCGCGCGGTCTAAGGCCAGGGAAAGCACCTGCTTTCCCTCAGCCTCCGCGCGCCTCAGCACGCAATCACTAACCATGGACGCAGCCTAACACAGCACATTGCAGGCCTATCCTACCTCTCCTAACACAACACATTGCAGACTGTCGTACCTCCCCTAACACAGCATATTACAGGCCTATCCTACCTCTCCTAACACAGCACATTGCAGCCTATCCTACCTCTCCTAACACAGAACATTGCAGGCCTATCCTACCTCTCCTAACACAGCACATTGCAGGCCTATCCTACTTCTTCTAACACAGCACATTGCAGGCCTATCCTACCTCTCGTAACACAGCACATTGCAGTCTATCCTACCTCTCCTAACACAGCACATTGCAGGCCTATCCTACCTCTGCTAACACAGCACATTGCAGCCTATCGTACCTCTACTAACACAGCACATTGTAGGCCTATCCTACCTCTGCTAACACAGCACATTGCAGCCTATCGTACCTCTACTAACACAGCACATTGTAGGCCTATCCTACCTCTCCTAACACAGCACATTGCAGTCTATCCTATCTCTCCTAACACAGCACATTGCAGGACTATCCTACCTCTCCTAACACAGCACATCACAGGCCTATCCAACCTCTACTAACACAGCACATTGCAGGCCTATCCTACCTCTTCTAACACAGCACATTGCAGGCCTATCCTACCTCTTCTAACACAGCACATTGCAGGCCTATCCTACCTCTCCTAACACAGCACATTACAGGCCTATCCTTCCTCTCCTAATACAGCACATTGCAGGCCTATCCTACCTCTCCTAACACAGCACATTGCAGACTATCCCACCTCTCCTAACACAGCACATTGCAGGCCTATCCTACCTCTCCTAACAGAGCACATTGTAGGCCTATCATTCCTCTCCTTATACAGCACATTGCAGGCCTATCCTACCTCCTAACACAGCACATTGCAGGTCTATCCTACCTCTCCTAACACAGAACATTGCAGCCTATCCTACCTCTCCTAACACAGCACATTGCAGCCTATTCTACCTCTCCTAACACAGCACATTGCAGCCTATCCTACCTCTCCTAACACAGCACATTGCAGGCTTATCCTTCCTCTCCGTATACAGCACATTGCAGCATATCCTTCCTCTCCTTATACAGCACATTGCAGGCCTATCCTACCTCTCCTAACAGGCGCGTTCCTTCACTCTTTACTCATATCCCCATTGCGGTTTTATACCTGAACTTTTGTTTTACTGCGGGACTTGCTCGGGACTTGTTTTGCCGCTCGACTGTCTATTGTGAAGCAGTGACGCATTAAAGACGCGACCGGCCGAGAGACGCTGCCGGATGACGTCACACGCCGGCGTGGACCAACCCGGAAGAAGCGTGGCGATCAACCCTTGAGAATAACTGTTGAGGGCTCCGTGAAGGCGCGGGAAGGTTCCCCAACGCTGAGTGCTTTAATCCGAAAACGGATTACCAGCAGTCTGAGGGAAGGACGTCCAGTAACCGGTTCTGTCTGTATCCTGCTGTGCCTGCCGAGTGGTAACATGTCCCTAACATGTCATGCTATTAACCCTTTTTGTTGATGTACGTGCAATACTCACCCTTACACTATAAATAATTATTTTATTATACTACACAATGGTTTTTTTGCGCTGTTCTTTTTTTGTTTCCATGTAGCCTGGTGTTTGAGCCATTCCCACTGATCAGCAGCACAAAACCTCACCAGTTAAGGTTGTATTATATATCTTATTCATAAGTCACTAATTTTATCACAAATCACATATGAGCGCAAGTCTCTTTTTTTTGTTTTCACAAAGAACCAAATGAGTTGCGCAAATTATAGGCCAATCTGACTTCTTAATACAGATTTAAAAATGTATAGTAAAATACTATCGAATAGATTAAATCCAATTCTTCCCTGTCTAATATATAATGATCAGGTAGGTTTTATAAGTAAGCGTCAAGCTTTGGATAATACGTTTAAGATTATTAATATTATAGATTATATACATTTCTCTAGACCCAAAGCGATGTTACTGAGTTTAGATGCTAAAAAAGCGTTCAATAAAATTAAATGGGATTTTCTGGATAGAACTATGCAAGCGTTCGGTTTCTCCTGCCCATTTCTGAAAGGGGTTCAGGCCCTATACAGTATGATTCACTAACAGCTTTTTAAAAAATGCCCTGAGGTGAGTTAAATCAAATTTAAATTAGGAATGGTACTAGGCAGGGCTGTCCTTTATCTCCTTTACTTTTTGCGTTAACAATTGAGCCTCTTGCAACTAGAATTAGGGAAAAAAACGATATAGAGGGCATTAGAATCAGATCAGAAAATGTCAAATTATTTTTGTCTGCTGATGATATTATTCAAACAGTTTCCAACCCCCTGACTTCCCTTCCCAATCTACAAGAAGCGCTCTCTGAGTTTGGCTCTCTTTCGGGTTACAAAATTAATTTCTCTAAATCAGAGGCACTACATTTAACTCTATCTGATACTGAAGTAAAATTAATTAAACTTAATTTCAATAATCATTGGAATAAAGCAAGACTGAAATAACTGGGGATTTTTCTCACAAAAAAATATCAATCTCTCTATAAATATAACTACCTAGAGCTTTTTACAAGAATCAAATGGGCCGTATTATATCAGTTAAGATAACATTCTCCCGAAATATTATATTATTGTCAGACACTTCCGGTCGCTATTCCGATAAAATATATAAGGGATTTACAGAACAAGATTATACAGTTTATATGGGGTAACGA
>WSYH01001778.1:0-106894 GCA_036426205.1 Ascaphus truei | reverse complement strand
ACAGTAATGATAGATCAATGACTGAGAGCATTGATACACAGTAATGATAGATCAATGACTGAGAGCATTGATACACAGTAATGATAGATCAATGATTGAGAGCATTGATACACAGTAATGATAGATCAATGACCGAGAGCATTGATACACAGTAATGATAGATCAATGACCGAGAGCATTGATACACAGTAATGATAGATCAATGACTGAGAGCATTGATACACAGTAATGAGAACATTGATACAGTAATGAGAGAGCAGTGACAGAGACCATTGATACACAGTAATGAGAGGCGTGATGGAGTAATTTGGTGTGAAAGAGAGCCGGGCCTGATACTAGTGGTGCAGGGGGTGCTACATTTTTACATTATGTTTGTAGGTTGCTCTCATATATACAGCAACACGAAACTCAAAAAGTAGTTTCTCCACTCCTGGCTGACAGCGATATGGTGTAGATTACGAATTCAGTTATGACAAAGGACAGCGGTGCGCGAGCCAGCGCACAAACGGGGAGCGGTGTGCGAGCCGGGCGCACAAACGAGGAGCGGTGCGCGAGCCGGCGCACAAACGGGGAGCGGTGCACGGATGACCATACGTGAATTACCAGTGATGTGGGAATGTAATCTGTTTTGTTATGTAGCACTAACTGTACGAGGAGCTACGCATTCTGCAAATTTTGCAGGCACAATGAATCCCTGCCCAGAGGGGCCGGCAATCTAACTTATGGTGCCTGAGATACCGGGAGATGTGACTTGCCCAGGTCAGAAGGAGCTGACATTGGGATTCAAACTGGGTTCACCCACCTAAAATGAGTCACTAGTGTGCGAGATACTGGCGAGCAAAGGAGAGACCGAGCTTGCATGGGTGGAGAGCGAGATCAAAATCAAAAGGGAGGCAGAGCTAAGTTAACAGTAATAAGAGAGAGCAAAATGTGAGAACATGACTTGCCGTGTATGAAAGGCTGGAGATAGGCATGTGACGGACTGGAGACTGACCATGCTTCTTCTAACTAAAATTCCTATATACAGGGATAGGAAAGAATGGGCTGATGTCACACCAGTACCGCAAGACGATGGGCCCAACCCAGTGGTCCAAATTATTTACAGTGAAAAGTGTAAGTTTTGTTAAATCCAGAACGCTATTTTGAGCATGTGCACACATTCACTGTTGCTTTGTATCACAGCATGTTACATTGAGTAATGTCTTTATAAAAGCCCTGCATGCATCTGAGAGGAGTTTAATCCGATAGTATATTTGCATTTTATTACCTCTAGGCCTGAGTTGAAAGAGCACACTTTTTTTTTCACCCTAAGGACATTTAATTATTTTAAGTGATTTTTATTTATTTGTTTTTAACTTAAGCTCAATGTTGCATCTTCTTTGCACCTGCTGACTGAATATTCAGTTCCTCCTCAGCAATTGTTCTATTGCTGTTATCAGCAATTTGTTTATGGGTAACACCTACAGATGTATCTCCGACATGAATAGAAATGTCTAATTTATGTTGAATGGCAATACCATCTTGCAGCCACCCTGATCCCTTACCACAGGGGTGCTCAACTCCAGTCCTCAATCAGGGGCACAGTCAAAGACTGACCCACCTGTGCTGAAGCAGGGATCTCCTGAAAACCTGACCTGTCGGGGGGGCTGGCTTGAGAACTGAAGTTGAGCACCCCTGCCTTACCACATACTGTAACTAAAAGTGATATTCCTTCTCCAGTCCGAGACACGTATGATTATTTCCGGGCGGTGCTTCAGCGAGATGAAAGGAGCGAGAGGGCTTTTAAACTGACGACCGATGCCATTGAGCTGAACGCTGCGAACTACACTGTATGGTGAGTAGCAATCATTAACATTCAGTGCTGCCTACTTCTCTAGTAAATGGTTTAAGGTACCGGTTCCTTTTGTTACACGTTACAAGGAAAGATTAAAGGAGCTTAATATGTGTTGTTTAGGTGAGGGATATGATTTGACCTCTCAGTGAAATGGTTAAATTATGCAACCACTGTTAAAACTGGAATTGAATGTGTTGCATGTCTGAGTGCTTTCAATTCACTGTAGCTATAGTGTGTGTTGCTTTGACGAACGTAAGGGCTTGTTGCCTGAATTAGTGACGACATGAGCATCCTGATGTCTTGTCTGATTCTGTCTGTGACTTAGGCTGCGATTATAGCGATAGTGACGTCACACTGCGGTCGCTGGAAAAATCAAATTGACTTCCAGCGATCGCGACCAAGCCGTCGCGTCGCTCCTACTATAAGCGCACCCGACGGCGACAACACATTTGTTTTGTCACCGTTGCCGGCAGTATAAGCGCAGCCTTCTTATTCCATCTTCCCATCACTGGTCATTCCCTTATAACTCAATAATAAATATTTTCTATGTAATTATAATACTGTATTTTAAACATTTTAGTTTATAATCGCCTATTACTGGCTTTGTATTTTAGGCATTACCGTAGAGTACTTCTGAAGTCATTGCAAAAAGACATACAGGAAGAAATGAACTACATCACCGCAATCATTGAGGAGCAGCCAAAAAACTACCAAGTCTGGTAAGAGTACGAGACCCATTCCCATGGCAGCAGTGATGGCACTTTCTTAGCAACTTCGAGTTACAGGTGTAGCTTCCTGAGATCACACAAACCAAAAGCAGGGACATGTATAAGGTGTTAAATCTAGGTTGCCAAATAACAATGATGAGAAGCCTTTCCGAGTGCTATTTCAATCGTTTGAATTGTTTATTTAAATATGTACGGAGAAAGCAAAACACACGTTGAAGGTTTGGTGGGTATTAGAAATCCCAAACCTATTTCAAATGCAGTATCTATAGTTGTCTTATTATTCATAGCTGCTTGGCTGCATCTTGCAATATCAGCACATGGCTACGGTATTCTTGTGAACGAAGTTATACAGTTTTGACTGTTGTTTTGTTTAATGACTGCTACTGACCTCTAAATCAGCGGTGCGCAAACTGGGGGCGCAAGATTATGTGGGGCGGCGCGGGCTGCGTGCGGGGAAACCTGGGGGCGGGCAGAGCTGTGCACGGGCGGCCAGAAGCTCCGTGCAGAGGCTGCTTCCAGTTCCCTGCTGTGTCTGCCTGCGCAGGGGTCGGGGCCTTGCTGCGGGGTCTTCCCTGCACATAGACAAGCCCTCCACCTCCTGTCTGTTACCCGCCCGTTTTCAGCAGCACATGGGGGGACCTGAGCAGGCTTAGTTACTTCCTCCCTCCCCCCACCCACTGTGTGTCTGTGTGTGTCTGTGTGTGTCTGTGTGTGTCTGTGTGTGTCTGTGTGTGTCTGTGTGTGTCTGTGTGTGTCTGTGTGTGTCTGTGTCTGTCTGTGTCTGTGTGTGTGTGTATAGGGACTGCTGTGTGTGTGTTGGTTGTGATTGTGTGTGTGTGTGTGTGTGTGTGCTGTGCCTGTTGGTTGTCTGTCTGTGTGTTGTGATTGTGTGTGGGTGTTGTGATTGAGTGTTGTGTGTGTTGGTTGTGTGTGTTGTGATTGTGTGGGTGTTGTGATTGAAAGCAGCGGTGCACAAACTGAGGGGGGGGGGCGCCCCGGGCGCAAGATTATTTAGGCGGGGCGCTTGCGGCAAAACCTGGGTGCGCCGGCGGGCGGCCAAACAGAATAGTGCAGGTGGGGCCACGTGATTCGGAGGTATGGGGGAGGAGCACGCCCAGCGCTGTGATGTCAAATGCCCCTCCTTCCGGTGTCTGCCCTACAATAGCGCTGTGTTCCTGCTCTCCTCCGCTGGCAACCTGCTTCACTGCGATCCTCTGCAAGTGAAAGGGTAGGCTGCCACTATATCAATCATACTATGAATGTACAGAAATAATGTAAAAAAAAGTGTAAACACTTCCCCGCTCGTGCTTGCAAAATTATGCAGGACACTCTGTGCTCATGCTTGGAGAGTTGGTGATGTCACCGCTCTCAGCGGCAGGGTGGACGCAGCATAATTTTGCAAGAGCGAGCTGTTGAAGTATGTAAGTATTTAGGCAGCGCTTATAGTGCCGGCGACGCAACGTCGCCCGAAAACAAATGCATTGTCGCTGCCGCCGCGTGCGCTTATAGTAAGCGTGGCAACGCGATTTTTTTTGAAGCCGGCAATGTTTGATTTTTCAGGGGCTGTCGCCTTATGTGACAGCCCCTGAACCAATCAATGGCCTGGTCGCGCACGCCGCCACAAAGCGAAATACATCTTTCGCTAGCGGCAACGGGTGCCGTCGCGGGCACTATATGCGCGGCCTTAGACATATTTGTATTTACATTGTATACCGTTTAATAAAGTGTTTTTTTTCATGTGATTTTGATTACATCAGGCAGGGGGACCTGAGAAATTTCATGGATAAAAAGGGGGGCTCGGAATAAAAAGTTTGCTCACCCCTGATCTAAATGATTCTCAAATGTTGTGCAGAACAACAAAGTTAAATTGGTTGTCTCCATGTTCTTGAGTTAGTCTGATTATTTTTCCTATTTGGGATAGAACAACTTTGCAACTTGTGGGGATCTTTTAGCAACACAAGGTTGACATTTTAAATCCAAACCTCCTGTAACCATGGACTTGTCTCTTACCACAATCAGACTTGTTATATCTTCGACTCCATGACTTTGTGATATTGCCCTGTGTGGTTTTGGCCAGTAAACGTTGAAAATGACTAGATCGGTAATACAGAGCACAGCCTGAGAAATAACCCATTCACAATGAAACACTTATAGGAAAACTCAACTTTACCATCTCTAGGCATCATAGGAGAGTGTTGGTGGAGATGCTGAAGGATCCTTCCCAAGAGTTAGAGTTTGTTGCGGACATTCTAAGCCAGGATGCGAAGAACTATCATGCCTGGCAGCACAGACAGTGGGTTATTCAGGTATCCACTCAATCTGCAATTGACATACTATGATTCTAGGGCTGTATCTTTAAAGTACGGTAATGCCTCATGGAGAGACCATATTTTGATCTGTGCTCTAGCACCGGTTGTTGCAGAACTCGCTATGCAGCTGAGTGTGTATACTTGGGGAGGTAAGAGTACTCCTGACTTGGAAATGTGTATTTTTGTGCAGGGTTGATGTTACTGCCTTTTTGAAGCAGGTTAACCCTGTCCAAATCCCATTGTCGGCTCTCTTTGTGCCCTTGGACAAGTTGCTCCCTGTGCCTAGGCCTCAAAATTAGATTATAAGATCTATGAGGAAGGGACACGTTGTGCCTGCACAATTCTGCATACAGCGCTGTGTACTTTGCTGCTTGGTAACACTTTTCACTTCAATGGGCTCATTGTGTATGGTACTTCTATTGTCTTTTGACAAGAGATGTGCCAACTACTCCAAATTTGTTTCGCTCAAAGTTTAGAAAAAGTTTGATTGGATTTGTATTTTATTTTTTAGCCGGCCACATTTTAAATGTAACAGTTGAAGCGAAATTTTAAATACAAATGTCGAATTTCACTAGATCAGAATATCCTGGAATATGGAGTGCTGGAAAGAAACACATTCCAGACTGCGTAGATATTTACTTACAAACTTTTTACGAAGTTATATATTTAGACGTCGGACACAAATGGCACATTTTGCCGGGTTCGCAAAAAGTTTGTACTCCAAGTGTAGGAAATGGTGCACCAGTTTATTCTGTTATCACTCTCAATAAATATCACCTCTAGTCTTATTCTGTAGAACAGCAAGCTCACCACCACATCTTTAGCCGTGTGTTATTCTGGCACATGGTATTGCACCTACTCTTTGAGCCTCTGACCTAAAAGACTTCACAGAGATGCGATCTTTTTCGCTGGCTACTGTTTCACTGCCAACACAATATCATCATAACAACATCATAACTCCGGATAACACATTTTCCATACATGTGTTCAAGCAGTATTGCTGGCACAGTATTTCACTATATAAATATCACAGTATATTGTGCTATAAGTTCAAATGGTATAGATGACCGTTTTTCAGGAATAAAATACAACCTTTTTAATAATACAACTTTTTTCATATAACAATTACAGTATAGTGCACGATGCGCAGCACATAGGAATGTTACAGACACTGTCCCTGCCCAGATGAGATTACAATCTATGTTTTTGGTGCATGGGGCACAGGGAGATAAAGTGACTTGCCCAAGGTCACAAGGAGCTGAGACTGGATATTTATCCAGACTCCCTTGATTGAAACTCACTCTTTACAGGGTCAGTGTCTTTACTCACTGAGCCACGCCTTCCTTTTTACAGTACTTTCTTCATATGTAACATCTGTACACTGATTGTGTATTATTTGTTAAACACACTAGCATGTGGTGTAGTCTGGACAGTGCAATGCAGCTACACTTTTTTTTTTTTTTTTTTTTTTCCTTGTTCACATTTTTAACTTGTTTCAAGATTATTCAAATTGTTCTGCTTTTGATCTTCTGCAGGAGTTCGATTTGTGGGATGGTGAACTGCAGTTTGTCGACCTGTTGCTAGCAAGGGACGTCCGAAACAACTCCGCCTGGAACCAAAGACACTTCATTATTTCCAATACAGGCGGATACCACAGTCCCAAGATTCTAGAAAGAGAGGTCCAGTAAGTGAGGCAATTCCTCTCATAATTTATGTCACAGCCTAAGGCTGAGGCAATAAACGTTTGGAATACTTATAGAAATGATTGGTATGTTTCAAATGGCTTATTATCGGAAGGAATTTGAACAAATGCTATGAAAGCAGGACCCCTGGTTCAGTAACCCTTTTGGACTTAAGTTTGTATCATACAGCTCATGACTGTAGCATTGAGGGTCACATTGACTAAGCTATTCTGTAAGATGCGTTGTGTTTTTTTTGTTTTTTGTATATGGGGGTGGGGGGGTTACATAAACAAAATAAAAACACAACACAGCAAATTGCAGTTCTTTCAATACATTTTACCGTTTGTTTCAGCTCTAACACATGTCCTTTGAGCTTTATTAGAAAGTACAATAATAAGCATTGTGGCTGTTTGCTACTAAATAAAGAAAATTAAATAAAGAAGATGGTCTCTACACCTTTGCTGTTAATGAAAACAAATTGAAACATTAACATATCCTACCTTGTCTCCCTTAACTTCTTTATATCTCTGCTTTGTACAGGTAATTATAGTTCGTCATGCTGACCCATAGATCTTTATCGTCCATAGACCAATGTGTCTTTTTATCCCTACATCAGTAAATCGTCCATTCATGCCTGTTGTTCATGTTTAGCTCCTTATGTTAATCCCTCTCGGGGCCCTAATAGAATGTTGAGCCTTGGATTCCGAGCCCTGGTTTCTCCTATCCTTCTGCTAGGATGTCTTTTGCTCTCTCCAGTCTATTATCTCTGCGTCTATTCTTCTATTTAAACCTGCTTTCGGTATCTAGAGGTCGTTTGTTGCACCAAAACGAATGCATTGGTCGGTCTATTTTCGGATTTCGTTTTGAGACACTTCTCCCATTCCTCCCAAGATGTTTTTGACCGATCTGAAAATAGTCAGGATCATTTCTTGACCAATTTTGCTCTCAACCCCTCATGTCCTATAATGGCATCCAGTCGGTCTATCTTGAAAACTTCAATCAATTTTGATTCTAGTGTAGGTATTGTTGGGGATCTGTTATTTATATAAAGGGAGGTTATATATTTCCTTGCCATTAGTATGGTGTCTGATTATAGGTATCTTTGTATCCTTAGAGCCTTGTAATAGAAGCAGGAAGCCGATAGGGTGTCTTCCGGTGTAAGCACTGTAAGATGCCTTCTAACACCAGAAAACACCCTATCGCCTATTCACTTGAACAGACTGTAAGGTGCCGGAAAGGTGTCTTGTGGGAAGAGCATCGCTTGGTAAACATGGGCCTTCATTGTCTATGGTAATGCATATTACAGAATTAGTATTTCAATGTGAATTTACAGGGTCACAGCACAATAACTATAGTTGTATATGATTGTTTTGTTTTTTTTAGCTAAATAATTCTGGAGACTGAACTTTGTTATGCATCTATGCTTATTTTAATATTTTGTGAAAATAAATGGATAATACGAGTGCATTAATAAATAGAGAATGCAAGTTGGATTTTTTGGAAAGAGTAACAGCTCATGAAAGAAATGTAGTGATTCATAATGAATAGGCCAATTATCAATAAATGGTGTGATGAACAATAGAATTTAACTGGATTAAAATTATCATGTATTTATAAGGTGCCAACATATTTCTCAGCGAAGCTGAACGGGTGAAAAACTGTATTATAGAAAATGTCACTTTCAAATACTCCTACAAAAGTGGCTGAAAGGAACATATAACCTTTAAATTTTTCCACCCCCTATTCCCACAAACAAAATAAACGATTGCTTATTGTGGTTGCTTGGCGTGCTTAATAAAGCATGATTACTAATTCATCCTTTTTTTTTTTTTTTTTTTTAATTGGCATTTAACATTGATTTATTTGGCCTACTAGGTATTCTTTGGAAATTATCAAAGTGGCTCCTCATAACGAAAGTGGCTGGAACTACCTACGAGGGTAAGAAATGTTTGGCTCTTACATAGTTTTATGTTCTTACAGGCTTATTCTATATTTGCCAATTGGGCTGTTTTCAGCTGAACTTCTCCATTGGTTTTTAGTGGGGAAATTTCAGCTGAAAAACAGCCTGATTGTCGATATAGCATTAGCTCCATAGAGATACGTTTTGTACTGAATACTATTACACGTTGGCATGACTCGCAATGAGGGACTTTGCATACACCTTGGGCTGAGTCCATGGTGTGGGAGACCGCACTGAGGCGTCCGCATGTGGCGGGATCAGATTGCCTTAAGGCAGTGATCACGCCCATAGACCATGCGGGCGGAGGCAGGAGGGGGCGTGTGTTGCGCAAGAAATCAGTTGAGACTGATTTCTTGGTGCGACACGCAGGTCACGTGAGGACGAACCAGCTCCATGACGCCCATAGGAATGCCCCCCCACGGCCCGTCCACCATGGCCAGAGAAAGCACCCGCTTTCCCGCAGGCTCCGAACGGGCGAATGCACCTTGGCCCGGGCCTTATTTTCATGCAAACTTTCTTCTCGATCCCCCAGCTACTTTTGACTGTTGTTTGCCATCTTCTGCTTCTTATTTTGCATTCACTCGGCTGATTCTCCATTATAAACACACGATTAGTTTATTTTCGTATGTATGATACCTTGGGTGTGCTTGCTATTTTTCAGTGTTTAATGGCCATTCAAGAGTCACTTTTTTTTTTTTGTAAACTTGTTTATTTTAATTTTTCTGTATAAAAGGTAGGGGATGGGATACAGAACGAAAAGCGAGTTTCGCGTTACTTTTAGTTTACATACATTTGGATACATGCCTATGTAATACATTTGATGGGGTAGACATTTAACGACATCACTGTTAGGACAGCGCATAAAATAACTAATATAATAAATCAACTAATAAGACTGGGTGAGGGGAAAAGAAAAAATGTAATTGCTTTTAGAATATTTATCCACATGCTAGCAGATAATAAATGCGTAGTAATAATCATAACTTCGTAGAATATGGAATACCCTCCGGATCCGCCACGATGTTTTATACGAGTTCAGGACCAATTGCACTGATATTACTTCAAGAGTTATACTTTTATTTGTTAATTTGTGGGTTTTTACGACTCCCCTACTGGGTTCCCCCAGTAAGATATCTATTTCCTATATAAATTCTCCATGGTTACATTTAAGAATGTCTGGACTGTGTCATTCTGTACCCCCGTCAAATTTTTTTCCCCCGTAAGACAGACCCTCTATAGTCTCGCTTTCACTGCATCTAGGGCTGGCTATTGTTCCTGTTTCCAGGCCTTGGCTATTTCACATCTGGCGGCGGTACACGGGTCACTTTTAATTAACAATACCGGCCATTACACTTTAGTGGATAGAACACGTATAGAGTGATGTTGATTATGCTATTGTCATAGTAACATATCATATCTTGTATATATTTCAAACTGTCTGTGTGTCTCACTATGCACGGCCAAACTATAAGACCTAGAACAACCAAACTTGGAAGGATTTCTTTATGTATCAAAATAAGGTGAACTGTCATGGTTTGGATCCTCTGCAACACTCCAAAGGGGGTGTTGGCGTTATTACAATTTCTCAAGCAAATCAGCCACTGGGATAGGGGAGGGGGGTCGGGGTGGGATAGGGGAGGGGGGTCGGGGTGGGATAGGGGAGGGGGGTGGGATAGGGGAGGGGGGTGGGATAGAAAGGGGGGTGGGATTGGGATGGGGGGGGGGGCGGGGGGGGATAGGGGAGGGACGAAGTTTGTTTCTTAGTCCCCGGCGTTGATCGGGAATTCTTTCAGCTAGTGTGATAGCTAATCAACAATCTGATTGTTTAAATATCAACATAAATAGCTTCCTAGTGCCAAGAGCTATAAAGCGTTAAAGCAATTACCCTGTTCATTGGGCAAAACACTTGTGTACTAATTAGGTAATTTATACATGCAGGACAAACAAAATCTTTTTTTTTTTTTCTTAGCTGTTAAAATGTATTTATATTGGATAACTTAACTTACAGACCATGTTGCCTAACTAACTATTTTATGCCATGCATGTCTTCAGAGAAAAAGTGTTTTTAGTTATCAAATATTTTCAGCTTGTCTATAATGATCCACTTAATGCGCCAGTACTGACTAAAATGAGCATGCGTAAGTAGTTTGATTTGGGAGTTGCCACTTGAGTGCTTGCAGCAAGTTGTTGATCACCTCCTAACTGTACTGTACCCAAGGACATACAGTACCGGGAAATATACCCCTGAGTGTATCCTTCCAACATGTGTGCGAAAACCTTTACTGCAGCCCCTGCTCTGTGATCTGGTAACAACCGTATATGGGATATTCCAAATAAATAGCACGTGGTTTAGAAGCCATGTCATACATTTCCCTTCCCTTTTTTTTTTTTTTTGGTTTCAGGATACTGCAGGACAGGGGCATGTCCGACCACCCCAACCTTTTGAAGCAGATTCGGGCCTTACAGCAGACACACAGTTCTCCATACCTCATTGCCTTCCTTGTGGACATCTACGAGGACATGTTGGAGAAGAAATGTCAGAATGTTGAAGACACATTAAACCAGGCACTGGAGGTTGGCTTTTTTTCGTTTTTTTTTATTTAGAGCAGTGGTTTTGGTTTTCAAGTATGTGAAAAGTTGGGAGCTTGGGGGTCAGGGGATGGGAAAATGAAATGGGATACCCAACCAGTTAGTAAATATGGCCCTACATTTTTTTCCTAAGCGGAGTGAAGCTGCAAATGGTCCATAAGGTGGCTTACAGCTTTGCACTGATTAGGAAATATGGGCCATCATTTTGTCAGAGGCGGGCCTTTTCCTTATTCAAAGATGGCTACCACTACTTAATGACTGCGAGCTAATTGGTAAAGTCATTACTTTGTCCGCAGCCATCTGTTTTTTGTGTTCACATCTGAGATGGATAAAGTTTAGCAAGCACAAGTGTCTAACATTGGCAGGTCCTCGTGTAGGACCAGCACCTCTATATTTAAAATAATCCTTTTACACCAAACGTTTTCTAATTCTGCTTTAAAACACAACTGTCCAGTTGGTCATGCACGGGCGAATGTTTCCCCTGATCCTATTTAAACACTGTTGGGAATCTTAAAGATACTTGGATATTAATTACATAATTACTGCATTTGTTAATCAAATCTGTGTTTTGTGTTTGTCAATATCAGAATTCTTTAGTTGCATATTTTGTTTATACAGAGGTGATCACCTAATTCTACTGAACCTTTATCTGAGCTATTCTGTGTATAAATATAATCAGAATCTGTATGCAAATTTAGCACGTCCTCAAACTCACAGAAGAAGCTGTTTGTTCCAAGTGTCGGGCGTTACAAGTAGGAGTTGCACAATGGAAGTCTTTTCAAAATTAAGTCATTGAAACACAGCTGACAAAGTTTTAATTCATAAGTGGAATATGTAGAGCATAGTAAAAGATGGTGCTCAAAATCACATGTGAACCCTGTATACAACTTGTGTGTTCACATAAATCCTGGGTGCTTTAGTAGTTGTCCACAATGAAAACAGTCCATAAGGATAGCACAGAGGAATAAGCGCCTAGTGGTGTTCGTCTGGTACCCACAGGGATATAGCACAATATAAAATCCTCTACACAATATGAAATAGCTTAGTGATGAGAGAACAAGGTAACTTGACTCGGGGCTTAAGCACATTAGCTGTCAGCCTCCCTCATAGGACAATCAAGTAACTCCAGGTCGTGCAATCCGTAAACAGTGATGATCAGGAAGAAAGGTGTGAAACCGGAGCGCAGCCCAAAAAATTCAAAGATCCAGGGCAACTCCAAATAATTGGTTTATTATAAAGCCCAGATGGAAAACACACCTATGTGTTTCGTGCGCAAGCACTTTAACAAGGTGTCTTGATAAGTGGATTATGCCATTATAGAAATAGAATTCCTTTCCCTAAGCCTCTAGTGCAGGGGTGGCCAACTCCAGTCCTCAAGGGCCACCAACAGGTCAGGTTTTCAGGATATCCCTGCTTCAGCACAGTTGGCTCAATCAGTGGCTCAGGGTTATCCTTAAAACCTGACCCTTTGGTGGCCCTTGAAGACTGGAGTTGGTCACCCCTGCTCTAGAGCCTCTGCTTTGCTCCATCATGATATAACCAAGACCAGAGAAATTACAGTAAATGGCTTACACAATGGCTCACCATGAGATACCTCCTTACATTCGTTGGTGGGATGTGTACGGATATTAAATGGGGACAACGAAATGTGTGGCAGTTAGCCAGTTTAAAGGCAGTTTTTTTTTGCTTCTTCAATGTCCTGTTTCTTTCTCCCTGATCACAGCTCTGCGACATCCTCGCCACAGAAAAGGACACGATAAGAAAAGCGTATTGGCGATACATAAGCCGGTCTTTACAAACAAAGTACGGCACAAGCAGCACACAGGAAGAGGAGCCAATGAGTGTGCAAGATGAACAGCAGGAATAATACGAAGAGGAGTTTTTCACTTAACATTTTTCTTTGATTTATTTTCCACCCGCCAGTAAAAAAAAAACTAAAACGTAAAAGCGCTATCCATCTATTGTTCAAATCTCGCAGGTCAATGTTGTGCTTGAGCAGCTTGAAATGCTATCTGTAAGATCTTTTCATTGTAACACTTGGGACAACAGCGATACAACCAAAGGAACATGTCTTATTATTCCACTATCTGTTTCATCATAGCTGGGAGCAGGTTGGCAAAATGGCTAGACAGAAGATGTGATTCCTTTTTGTATGAATAAATGTATCCATGTAATATAGCAAATAATAATATAACTTGTGAGCATATTCACGTCAGTCAGATCTGCAACCCTGCGTTTCCCCATCTCTTGGCATACAATGCTTTCACTGCAGCCAGGGATTCTGGGTAATGCCATGCAAATGAGCACTGTCACCTCTCACTTCAAACCCATTTTAACATGGACCCCTGTAAAAATCCATGGAATATGGATTTTATCTCTCTTGCTGCTCGAAAGCAATGCAGGCAGCAAAGTGGTTAATAAGGGGACACTGGGTGTTAATGGTTACGCAAAGATGTCTAAATTAACCACATCAAGGGCTCTTAGCAGATTCATTAGGCGGTGTAGATCCTTTTGGGCATCGATGGCGTTAAGGTGGTCCAGCTTTCATGATAATTGGAACATGTCTGCTCATTGTTCAATATACTCCTATTTAACACATTGGTAAAATAAGTCCACGTCTGAAACACATAACAAGGAACAATTGACTTTTTACAGCACTTAACTTCTGTTCCTATTATCCTGCCCTCTAAAAGAAGCTTTACCTACTTGGTTAGTCACTGCACATAACAGGCTTTAAATCACAGATAGTGAAGGAATTGGCTGCCTAATACATTGTAACATTACAACTGAAAGATAACTTTATAACTGAAATAGTAACTGTTTTCTTGCAATAAAAAAAATGTAGAAATGTTGAAATGTTCTATTTCTGTTTTATTTAAGGTCAGGACAAATTATCTGAATTATTGATATACCTTCACAAAAATAGGCCATTGAGAATTTGAAGTGCAGGCTTGTATCAAAATGTTCTGCTGCTCATTTTTGGGGTTGGCTTGGAGGATAGGAAGACATTGAGAAGGTGTGTGGGAGGTTGGGTGCGTATATACTGTGTTCAGGAAAAAAGGGGCCCTTTTTGTTTTTCATCATATCTTCTATATTTGTCGCCCAATGTCCATGAAAATGTGCACAATTTTAAGTCTGCTATATAGATTAACACTAACACTATGCTTTTTATATAATGTAGACAATAAACTGATAACTAAATTGATGTCACTAAATTGTGACGGTGCTCATCGCTAACCAAGAGGCCGACCTGCAGGGCTTAGGCAGGAGGCATGGAAACTTACCACAGGCCTAGGGATTGAGTCTTGATCGAGGAGAATATCCAGGTCACAAGCCAAGGTTGGAGCATGGTTCCAAGATCTGGACAGGAGGTAAACGGGGTCCTAGTACAGGCAGGGGTTCAGCAAAGCGTAGCATAATACCAGGCGGGATCCAGGAGCAGAAGCTGGTTACACCACCCTGGTTGAGGGTGGAATGAAGCCACTTCGGGCCTTCTTGGCTGAGAGCGAAATTCTCAGACGTCCGTCATATTGGTAGAGGCAAGGAGTTCAGGGATGTGTTGGTGCCGAAGAATCCGCCGTCGTGGCCGTTCCCCTGACATGTATTATGTCAACGTCACAAATACACTGAAGATGGTTCATGTTCATTAAACAATGAATACTTTTTTCCTTTGTAGCTAAAAATGTTTTAAAATATTGTAATCTAAACAAACGGTAAGATTACTAGATTTAGATTGAGTCTAAAGTGTGTGTTCAATATTTCCTCCTGCTGAAACGCACACCCGAGATCGCCACTGTCTGCATAATCTATAGTGTGTTGATCCAGCTGCTCCCACTCCTGAATGATACATTGTTTTACAAAAAAAAAAAATCAGTCCTCCTAGGGACCATCCTTTATCAGGAAACATTTTCTGTAAGTGTTTGGGACCATATAGTATTCATTATCATGCTGTTGCTTCTGATAAAATGTATTGATAGCATTCACATGGACTTGTGGTTTCTTTATTGCATAAGATAAACATTTCAGTCCCTGTGTGGACCTTTTGTCAAGATACAGACAATATAAACCCTTGGCAAATTATACAAACTATTTGTAGTGCTACTCCTACAAGTGCCCAAGTGTTAGTGTATCTAGAAAATATTATATAGTGCTAAAAATAAATGATAGATATGAAACAACAGTGTTAACAAATATTTAAAGTGAAAATAGAAATTTAATCTCAGCTGGTGCAGCACTAATAATTTACCCTCCACACAGGGTAAAAGCAAAGTTCAGATAAATGCCAAAATAGTGCGCTCCTCGCTGGTGTGAATGACAAACAGAAACTCACATTTAACGCAGAAAAGGGACAACGTAAAAAAAAAAAAAAAAGAAAGGTGACGAGAAGAAAACAGAACGAATAGTGCAATATGTCTAAATGTGATATACTGTATTTGCTTAACATCCAATGGTCTCATTCACATGCTCCAAGATCTTTTAGGCTATGTATAACTTCTGGCAACTCTATTCCCAGCTCTCTCACTTCAGACTGCGTCCATGGACGGGCAGACCCTGCGAAGGCATGCGCACGCTGACCGATGAAACTGACCATTTTAAGAATAATTTAATAAAAAAGGTAAACGGATTAAATCGATCAAATAGAAAGCAACTAAAATCTATATCAATATTCAAGCCTAAGGGAGCTAAAGTGTTCATGGTATGAATCCATTGTGTCTCTGTCAGACACACCAGCGAGGAGCGCACTATTGTGGAACTTATAATAAATCCTTGGAGTCTGGGCTACAAAATATATTTTATACACTATTCACTTCTCTCTATCTTGACTAAGGTCCACTCCAGGGACCGAAACGTTGATCTTCTGTAACAACAAGGTAACACTGATCACAAGTCCATGTGAGTGCCAAAAATGCATCTTTACATACTATGCCAGCTGTTTTCTGGAACCATGTGCACCCGTGGCCAGGGCCGCCGACAGATTTCCTGGGACCCCCCCCACTGTGGTGGTGGCCTTGTGAGCCCCTTCCCCAACCCTTGCACACACTCTTGAGCCACCTCTTCTATTCCCTCTGCCCTACCTCCTTCTTGCACCCCTCTCTTCGCTATCACTTTTATTACCCCCCTCTCATTCAATCCCGCTTCCTCTCATGAACGGGCCCCAGCTCTCCCTCAGCTGCAGGCCTCTTCCTCACCTCTGTCCCACGCCGAGCTTCCGACGCTGACGGGCCTCTCTGACATCAGCGCGTCGGAAGTAAGCTTGGCACAGCTTCCGGCGTGTGCCGCCATGAGGGAGATCAGGTGTGCACGGACATCGGACGCTTGGTGTGGGACTGAGTGAGGAAGAGGCCTGCAGCTGAGGGAGAGCCAGGGCCCTGCCTCAAGAGGACCGGCAGCCGTGCTGACCAGAGGTCGGGCCCAACTTGCAGCGCGGCCGGTCGAGCCCCCCACAGACACCATGCCCAGCCTGACCATCAAGTCTGTATATTTTATATGTATTGGAGGGTGTATTTTTATATATATTTGGGGGGGGGAGGTAATTGTTATATGAATTGAGGGGTGGGCATAATGTTTATATTTATTGTGCAGGGGTAGTATATATATATATATATGTATATATATGTATGTATATGTATATGTATGTCTATATATGTATATATATATATATATATATATATATATATATATGTATCCATGTAATATATATTATAATATATATATATATATATATATTTATTTTGGGGGCCCGGACATAACTGTAGTATTTTCATTGAAGGTTCCAGTAGCTACGTCATTCTGACGCACTGTGCTTAGCGCCTCCCTCCCCCCCCCCCTCCGAACGCGGACTATAATCGGGATTTTCTCTCTCTGCTTCAGGATATCAGAGTGCTGCACACAGCAGCCACTCTGATATGAACCTCTAGCTGGTCACAGTCCAACTCCACACTCCTTCCCAGAGTGTCTCTCAGATGGCCCTCTCTACACTCCTTCCCAGAGTGGACTTCAGATGCACTGATGAGCAGTGTTCCTTATATACCCTTTGGTGGCTATCCTTTAACATTGAGCAAGGCAGCCAGCCAAGAGAAACAGTGCATGGGGCTCAGACCTGATAACTGATTAATTTAACTAATCCCCTACCTTTGTTCTGATCTATTTCTATGGAGAGCTTCAACTGAGTGAATTACTTAGTCTTTCTCCCTAGAAATTACAGTAATAGTGGAATATCTAATTTACTTTCTTGCATGTTAATTCCATCACCACACAATACCAGGTATTTAATCTTGGAGGAATGACTAACAGGCTTAAAATACAGACATAAAGTAATTATGTAAATGACAGGACTTATAATTACAGCTAGCCCAGATCACATCACAGAACAATGTTGATTCACTGGGGAATTGCATTTACAGGGAATCAAGAATACAGGCTTTGAAATACATTCCCTGTTCTCCCCCAGATATTAAATTACATTTGTCTGAAATAAGCCTTACATAGCTTTCCAAGTTACATGGATTTAGAGGTAAATAGCTGGGATTTCACTTTATTAGGTCCCCCAGCTACCCCTACCATCACAGTGAGAAGCTGTAACCCCAGAAGTTTATCATACATGTTTTAATGCTTAAAAGAATTACTAGAATGTGCACTCACATTCTAAAAGTTTTTATTGATTCGAATTCCTTCTCTGTTATTAGGGGGTCAGGTGGTTTAATGTATGTATTTGGAAGGTGTGGTGGTTAGTATGTATGTATTTGAGGGGGTTGTATGTATTTATTTATTTATTTTTATTGGTATTTGGGGAGTGGTTTTTTTTGGTATGTATTTTGTGTGTGGGCGGTAGGGGGATAGTGTGTGTGTGTGTGTGTGTTTCCGTGGGAAGAGAATGTGTGAGGAGGGGGGATGGAGGAAGTGAGATTGAGTAAGAGTGGGGTAATTCATGAGAGGAGAGGGGGTAAGAGTAAGACGGAGGGGAGAGAAATACATGGGAAGAGAGGGGGCTCACAAGGTGTGTAATTGAGGGTCTCACAAGACCCCCGACACGGGGGGAGGATAGGGTCCAGTCGTAACTCTAGTCCTGGGCCTCGGGAAACCTGTCTGCAGCCCCGAGGGAGAATACATAGTGGATTTCTTGACGTATGGATTCCACCTTTTTCTTGAAATAGTCAGCAAAGTCCTGAGATGAAATGGAGGAAGAAAAACCAGGTAGCACATAGTGGTTTTAGTAGGAAGTCAGAGACAGAGAAGAGATGGCGTGGGTTAGACGTGTGCGTGTTGAATAGTGAAGAAAAGTAATTTTGTTTAGCCTGGGAAAAGGCAGAGTTGAACAGGATAGCATACATTTGTAGTGAAGGAAGGTTGCGGGATTTCCTCTAGAGGTGTTCAGAGTAACGAGTGCAGGAACGCAGCATGCGTTTGTGGCAATTTAGTCAGGGTCTGGGGTTAGAATGGCGAGAACGGCAGAAAGAAAGAGGGGCAGCTAGATCGAGAGGAGGATAGGGCAGAGTTGTAGTTCCTGACCAGGTTGTCAGAATCTGGAGATGAGCTGCAAGGAGAGGGAGGAGCGTAAAGTGGAATCAAAAGCTGGTAGGTTAATAGAGCACAGGTCTCAGATATGAGGGGGAGGTGGAGAAGGGGCGAAGAGAGAGAGAGAATGAGATGAGATGAGCAGAGATGAAAGGGGAAAATGGAGAAATCCGGGAGAAAAGGTTTGTGAAAACCAGGTCTAGATAGTGGCCATCCTTGTGGGTGCTGACAGCAGCTCATTAGTGACGGCCAAAATAAGAGGTTAGAGAGCTAAAGTGGGAGGCGCAAGGGAGAGAGAGGTCTTCAATATGGCAGTTAAAGTCCCCAAGGAGAAAAACAGGGGAGTCGGAGGAGAAAGGAGAGCCAGGATTCAAAGTGAGACAGACTGAAGGGGGCCGAGTAGAGGTAGGAGGGCAATAAATGACCGCCACATGAATAGGAAGAGAGAAAAGCTGGACAGTGTGATCCTCAAAGGGGGGAGAAGAAAGAGGGAGGAATAGGAAGGGTTCGGTAACGGCAGATAGATAGAAGGAGCCCCACACCTCCACCCCTGCCATCAGGGCACGGAGTGTGGGAAAAAAGAAAGGCCGCCATAAGAGAGGGCAGCTTCCAGTGCAGAGTCAGACTGAGTGAGCCAGGTCCCAGTTATAGCAAAGAGGAGCAGAGAGTGAGAGATAAAGAAATCATGCACAGAGAGGCACTTGTTAGAAAGGGAGCGAGCATTCCAAAGGGCACAGGAGAAAGGGAGAGAGGAGGGAGGGTGGCAGGGGATGGGAATGAGGTTAGAGGGGTTGACACCAGAAGGAGTAGAAGTTACAAGTGGGAGGACAGGTCGAGAGCATGTAGAAATAAGGCAGGGACCAGGGCTGGGAAGAGATATCCTCAGAAGCAAAGAGGAGAAGCATGGAAAGAAAAAGAATGTGTTGGGAGGATTTAGAAGGGGGTGTCTTAGTGCAGGGGGTATAGCTGTGTAGTGTCAGAGGGCACAGGAAGCAAAAGGGGTTCATGTGAACTGAGAATTGCAGAAGGAAGGAGATGGAAATATATGAATGGAGTTAGAGGAATAATGAGGCTGGAAAGATGTTTAGTTTGATAAGAAGTGAGGTTAGAGCAAATATAAATAGTATATGAGGCATTGCAGTGATAGTAGTGATAGTTCTGTGTTAAGAGGTGAGTGAGGACTGGGTAGTGAACAATACGTAAGGATAAGGATGAAGTGGAAGTTGTGTGAAGTGCAATTTATGAGTGGAGGCGCTCTAGAGCAGGGGTGCTAAAGTTTCCTACTTGCGACCTCCTTTCTCCTCTCCCCTTCGGCTCGCGCCCTCCCCCCCTCCCCTGCATGGCTCCGGCGTCATTTGCCGCTGGGTTGCCATGGAGACGCTCCGCTGGAAGGTAATTTAAAGTAAGAAAAAGGTTACGGAGGCCTCACGCGATCCCCGGCATTAATTTTAAATGCTTTCGGGGAAGCACAGGGCCTCTGTAACAGCCGCGCCCCCCCCCCCCCCCCCCCCAAAAACTTTATGCACCCGTGCTCTAGAGTGAAGAGAGCGGCATATTCTTAAGTCTATGATAGAAAGTGTCCTGCTTTCCAGCACAGTTCAAATCCAGAATTCAGGGTCAGAAAGTGTCCTGTTGTCCACTGAGTCCACTCCTGTTGAACTCTATACTGCATGCCACTTAAAAGGGCCACTTTAAAGATGGGCTTCTTTACATGTAGGCTGCTCCCCTAGTCTGTCCCTGCTGAAGCTATATAGGTCTAAGTCACTTGACTCAACTAAGTCCTGCCCAGACAGCTCAATTAGCACGTGAGGCACAGAAGACAAATGTTATAATGATTTAAAGGGATCACGTACATATGTATAATTATCACATTATCAAGTCACACATCATAATCATGTTGGAGCCCCATTTTATATAGGGTGTTGTGTCGAGATAATCTAAGGCTGCGGCCAGGCAGGGAGCAGTCGCGCTGGCGCTCGTGCGCTGCGCCCTGCTCGGCCGGGCGATTTGTGGCCGACTAGGTGCGCTCTCGTCTAGGGGCGCGGTCACGGAGCGACGTGGGCGAACCGCTCACGTGACGCACTGGCGAGCGGCAAATGTAATTTTGCTTGCTCTACAAGCAGCTAAGCGCCGCGCATGCGCTCGCTCACGCTGGCCACACACATTGCAACAATGTGTTCCATCGCGGCCAGCATGCGCGCACCCGCCCGCTCAGCGCCACCCTGGACGAGGCCTTATTGTAATGCCAGAGGCACAGGGGGGATAAAGTGACTTGCCCAAGGTCACACGCTGACAGTGGCATTTGAACACTGGCTTTACCTACTTCTACGGCAGTGACATTATTTATCACTAAACTACTTCTTCAGTTTACTGATGATTTCCTTATTCTTGTAATACTAATGTGTGAATTCTTCATCCTTTTGTTATATTATTATGTCACTATATTTCTACACATGCATATCTGAATATACAGGCAGTCCTCATTTTACAATGGTTCGCTTTACAACGAATGGCTTATACAACGCTCTGCAATGCATACCTATGTTCATTTTTACAACGCCAAAACGGCTTATCCAACGCTTTGCAAAGTTGTTTAGGGTAAATAATTATTAAGAATAGTATATGTAATATTGAGTATATCTGTATATATATATATAGTTATATATTATATGTATTATTTATTAGTTTATACTATATATATATATAATATATGTATATATATATATTATATATATATATATATAAAAAATACATATAAACACTATATAATTATGTGTGTGCTGCGTATCTTATGCGTGCATAAAATATTTGGTGTATTTTAGTGTTAAAATATGCCTTCGAAAACGGAACCTTTCATTTAAACAGTGTTCCTATGGGAAAACGTGTTTCACTTTAAGACGTTTCGCTATCCAACGCCATTTTGAGTAACGCATTGTGTCGGATAACCGAGGACTGCCTGTATATGTAAAGAGAGACACACGTGACAGGACAAAAATTAAAGAGAAAGGGGAGAAAGAGAAAAATACGCTCCAAAGCAGTAGAGGGCGCCTAAGATTTTGTATGTAGTTGTGAATGAACATGAGGATATTCCCACAGCATGTCCCTGTGTTACTCTGACACAGGATGTTATTAATGAGACGGGAATAGTGTCAGCTGGAGAGGGAATCTTAAAGAGAAGAGACAGCTAGAAACACGGATAGTGTAATAGATTATGTAAGCAGGAGAGGCAGGAAACCCCAAACACGAACATATAATGAGAATAAGAGGAGAATAGCAGCTCATGAAACCACATGAGGAAGACAATGCTTTGCATGGCTTCAGCTTCACTCACTGCCCTGCTGTAGACAGGAGCAAGGGGGAGAGGGACTAAGCTGCAAGGGTAAGTCACAAGACGTGTGTGTGTGGGGGTGGGTGTGTGTGTGTGGTGTGGTGTGTGTGTGTGTGTGTGTGTGTGTGTGTGTGTGTGTGTGTGTTGTGTGTGTGTGGGTGGGGGGTGTGGTGGTGTGTGTGTGTGTGTGTGTGTGTGTGTGTGTGTGTGTGTGTGTGGTGTGTGTGTGTGTGTGTGTGTGTGGTAACAAGTATCATGGATTGGAGGCAGGTTGCTCCCCAAAACTATTTCATGTACAGCATTTGTTTAGTGTACAGCACATGTTGCACTGGCAGTGGGAGCTAGTAATCCTCTGGGGGGTTTATTTCATAAGACAATGGGAAGTTATCTGGCTTGTGTGATATGTATTCAAAATATGGTGCAACCAAAAAACAAGCTGTCTTGTATAATTTATTACATTGCACTTGTACCCACCAATAATGGAATGGTTTCATAACATAAAGATGTATTAACTATCCTAGCATAATGCTTCTGTGTATCCAGGTGAGAACTTCTTTTCAAAAGAAATAGCCACCTCCTGATATTTCGAAGGCCTGACTTTTGCAAATTCGGTGCCCTGTACGACATCAGTCTATTACAGCCTCCTCGCATGTCCCTTCCGCCCCCTGCGTTGGCCTGTCCCCTCCGTGCCCCGCCCTGCGTCTGCCTGTCCCCTCTGCGCCCCGCCCTGCGTGTCTCACCCCCCCAATCGTGTGTCTCACCCCCCCTAACGTGTGTCTCACCCCCCCAATCGTGTCTCACCCCCCCAATCGTGTCACCCCCCCCCCCCCCCCCCCCAACTGATTTAATTTTTAAATAAGAAACACATGTAGGATACTGCATCCAGACCGAAGACAACTTCCAGATTTGTTCTCATCCATCACTTAAAATGTAAAATGCATCCAGTGCATTTCAATGCTATATGTATATTTCAAAATGGCTGCATTCTCCTGAAAAAAATCCCTTAGTGGCTGGTAGCCGTGCCAGGTAAATAGAGACCTTTATGCATACTTTGTTGTTCTATGGAATGAGTAAATCCACTTTTGTTTTTAATTTCATTCTTGCCAGTGCCTGTATTTTGTGTATTTCTCTGCAAAAATAATCGACTTTCAACAGGAGAGATCACTGCTACACTGCAGTAGTGATGGCCTAATAAGTACAGGTACAGAGGGAGTCACTGTGCAAATATACACAAAGGCTTATATTAAAGTGACATTAAGTATAATGAATGGTAGCTTAACCTGTAAAATCATCTAGACTTTCTCCTGAAGTGTTATAGCTATTACACCAGGGGTGGCCAACTCCAGTCCTCAAGTGTCACCAATATGTCAGGTTTTAAGGCTATCCCTGCTTCAGTACACATGGCTTAATTAGTGACTCAGTTATTGACTGAGCATCCTGTGCTGAAGCAGGGATAACCTTACAACCTGACATATTGGTGGCTCTTGAGGACTTGAGTTGGCCACTTCTGTACTACACTAATGAAACAATATCAACTTCCAAGCACCCTATAATGTGGTGTTCTTGGCCAAAAAGAGGCATTTCTCTGAAAGTTCTGATTTCAAAGAATGACATTATTGAAGTCTGATACCACTGGTTATAACAATAGTGAGACTGTCTCCTCAAAAAAGTGAACTTATTTTAAGAATATTTTCTATTTCCAACATAAGCTTAAAAACATCCTAAATTGAATTAACATCAGAATGGTCAAAGTCGTAAATAATGGAGAGCATGCGGCGAGCTGCTGTTTCAGTGCCGTATGTGTGTTTGTGTTTTAGGATGTTACATGGTCTCCAAGGCAAAGCAGGATGGAAAGAAAACATCATGGCAGCAGAAAAGGTGGCAGCGTGAATTGTCTTCTGATGGTCCTGCTTCTGCTCCTCCTCACGGTCGTGTTCATTAATGTCATCCTCTACGTTTACCTTGACCATGTCTACGTGTCATCGAGATTCGGCCTCGTGAGTTCCAGTGTTTGTCCCCAGGGCTACTTCAAGATGGGAGTCATGAAGAATTGTACTCCCTGGCTGTCCTGTGAGGCCATTAAAAAGGAAGTCCGAAAACTGAAGCTCGTGGGTGAAGGAGTCGTTAAAAAGGTTCGTTCTTGCAAACTTATGAAACCACTCGTTCTTTCCCTCAGATATACACCAACTGGGGTGGGGGCCTGTGTCCACCGCCCCTGTATTGGAATGAAACTGTTCAGACAACACAAAGCGCATGTGTCTTTTGAGGCAACAATGCTTTATAGGAATATAGTTGTGAAGTTAGACAATCTGTCCGTTTAGTGACCCTTGGTTCGGAGGACCCCAGATAACCCACAAATAGTATAGTACACACACAGGATCCTGACGTGTAGCTAGTGCTGCATTAGTGTCCCACAATGTCCTAAATACTATCCCTTTGCCGGCACGGCGGTGGAGCTCGTTGATGTAGTAAGGAGAGTTATAGTTGCAGGCCTGTACTTTAAAAAGGTATAGTTGACATGAGATATTTGTGTGTACATAAAAGGTACCGCAGGCTTGTAGGGCGATCCTCTGGACTCTTTTTCATCCACAGTACTCACTGTACCAGACCCTCTTGTTTGGCGGGATAGCACTACCGCACTCCCTGCTAGGGCACTTCTGGTCATTCCTCAGTCTGGAGATGGAATGCTCCGACACCACACTGTCCGTCTGCCTGGGGCAGGGATTTCTTCCCAGTTTCCCCTCTGCAGCAGCTCTGACACATTCACTTACATCCAGACCCATATTTTCCTCTTGATTCCTCCTCTTGTGTGTCATCCTTCTGATACCCAATCATAAGAACCCTGTAACGGGTTCAGTCAATGCCCAGTGTGGCCAGTCCATCACTCCGTAGACATTCCTGAAAGGAGGGTTACACTTAGGCTGCGCTTTATAGAGCCGGCGACGTGACCGATGACGAAAGTTGTAATCTGGTTTGGAGACGTCGCTGGCTACAAGGGGAGTGAAGATCAGCAAGGGGGAAGGCAGAGGGGCAATGTGATTGGCTTATAGGCAGTCACATGGGGAGACCGTCTCTGCAAAATCAAATTCTAGTAATTACAAGGATTTTGGTAGCTCCGTCGCGTCCACTATAAGCACACGCGACGGAATCAATGCAATTCGCCGGCACTATAAGCGCAGCCTTACATAGCTGTGGTAACTAATTGTTTTTTTGCAAACTGCAATCTGCACTGTTCATTTTATTTAGATTTTCCCTTACACTTGTGTTAATGAATTAAAACAGGGGCCTTCCGGATCGGGTCCCTTTGTTCCTCACAAATATTTATGTTACACTAAATGGGAACTGGGATCAGCCTGGCTCTGGCACTCAACAGAGAGCCACACTGCATTGGAAGGTGATGTCCCGACTCGTTATCCGTGTCTCCGCAGCCTTATGCTTTTGTTTTATCCCAAATATCTTGGGAACTGGAGGGCCTCTGGAGATCAGCGGACCACGGATTGGGGGGGATTATGGGGGTGGGGATTGCTGCTTCAAAACCATTCGGTCCTGCACTTTCTTATACATTTGATTGATTTTATTAGGATTATTAATCATCTATAACTATCATTTAAAGGGATATTTTACTTTTCCTCAGTCACAATATAAGACATTTTTGGGTTTAATGTCATTATCAGAATCTGGTTGTTAATTATAGTTACACAGTCATAAATGCAGGAGGTAGTTCGCCCCTTTCCGCTGTCCAAGTAAGCAGGTTTTCTTTTCATGCAGCTGGCTGCGACAGGTTCAATGCCAGGACCATCCTTCCCCTAATTATAGAGGTAAATAAGGATTTTAATCAGTTAGTGTTGGGACCTGTGATATTATGGTCATGCCTTGAAAGTGGCTCGCAGGCTTATACGCTTTGGCCAAAGGGTTTACTAAATGACCCTTTTTTTCAAGATATATATATATATATATATATATATATATATATAATTGTGTATATATATAGTGTATATATATATAGTGTGTATGTATGTATTTCACTGTGTATTTTTGTCACATTGGATGTTGCTCTGGACATCTTTGTTTCTTGTTTTAGGTAGTTCATATATTTAGCTTTTCCTTGGTTTTACAGATAATACAGGTATCTACAGACATCTAAATGTCTTCAAAGTTTTTATATAACCATTAAATCCATGCAGAATTTAATGTTGTTCCATTAATCCGTTCCATTGTGTTGCAACCTTCAAAGAGCATTTTGTTTTCTCCATGAACAATCCAAATAATAACACCCTATGCAGTGCTATCTGGTTGTTGTTGAGTTTTGCTCTTTTTTTATCGCAGGTATTCCTGTCTGAGTGGAAAGAAATGAAAGTTGCAGTTTCTCAGCTCACGTCGCCAGCCCTGCGAGATGACTTCCTTCACGGGTTACGAATGCTCCAGTCCCTGCAGAGCAGACACGTGGTGACACTTCTTGGTTATTGTGAGGAAAATGACAGTATGCTGACTGAATACCACCCACTGGGATCCCTGAGAGACTTGGATAAAACCTTCGGTCTCCCCAAGTACCAAAGCTTCAACACTTGGCAGAATCGCTTTAGGCTTGCAATAGACTATGTGAACATCATCAACTATCTGCACAATAGCCCCCAGGGTACCTTGGTCATGTGTGATTCCAATGACTTGAACAAGGTGCTGTCACAGTACCTGCTGACAAGTGACTTCCGTGTGGTGGCCAATGATCTGGACGCCTTGCCTGTAGTGGATCACGATACAGGCATTTTGGTCAAGTGTGGCCAAAGAGAAATTGTAGGGCCATTTGTTGCTCCTGAACAACTGTGGCCCCATGGGCCCGATGTGGAGTTTGCAGATGACCTCATGCCCCTGTACGACGAGAAGACTGACATCTGGAAGATCCCCGCCGTGACGGATCACCTCCTGGGTCATGTGGAAGGCAGTGACATCGTCAGGTTCCATCTGTTTGACATCCACTCGGAGTGTGGGAAAAAGAACTCCTCTGACAGGCCCTCTGCTCAGACAGTGTTGGACACTTACAGAAGGGTCCTGGCATTGCTGGTGAAAGAGATGGCTGGGTCTGAAACAAGAGACATGCTGTGAAATTATTGCGGGGGGACTGTATATATTGAAAAGTAAAAGGGACGTACAATTCTTACAAAGCTGTTTTTTAGCATTCCAGTTATTTTCACCTCTGGCCCAACAACAAATGTAGAAAGACTGTATGCTAATATTTATTGTTCTTCTTAAGAGTGAACTTGGGTAGGAAAACACGTAAATCCCTGCAGAAATAATGCACTAAGTGTTGAAAATAAATAAAAACACAGCATGCTCCTGCTATTGCTCCACTTAGGTTCTTAATGTTGATTGTAGCAAGGTTGCTACTTTTTTTTTTACAATTTGTGTATTTGGCAGAATTCTGATTTCTCGTGCATGTGGAAATAGTCTTTTTTTTAACGGACCATTGTGAGTCTTTGTATGTTGGCTCTGAAGACTTCGCAAGTCTCTTTTTTTGTATACTGGCATACCCCGCTATACGGACCTTCACTTTACTGACTCGTGAGTACGGACATATTTACAATAGCACCATTCCCCTGTCTCCGTACGCTTGCTTCGCAAGTACAGACACTTACTCAGCCCTACAGACCGCCGTAGTTGTGATGCGCTGATTCCCCTCGCCCAATTGGAAAATGGCAGCTCGCGCATGCGCCTTTGAGTAGGACAGAGGAACGTCCTGAACAGCGGCAGCTCGCGCATGCGCCTGTGAGTAGGACACAGGAACGTCCTGAACAGCGGCAGCTCGCGCATGCGCCTGTGAGTAGGACACAGGAACGTCCTGAACAGCGGCAGCTCATGCATGCGCCTGTGGTAGGACACAGGAACGTCCTGAACAGCGGCAGCTCGCAGCAGGCGCCTGTGAGTAGGACACAGTGCACATCCTTGAACAGCAATAGCGTCTACCTTACCTCTACCAAGCGAAAAAAGGTAGTGCTTCACTTTAAGTACATTTTCGCTTTACATACATGCTCTGGACCCTTGCTTACGTTAATGCGTGTAATGCCTGTAAGTCATGGTATATACATTTAAAGAAGAGTCTAGCTACCTCTTGCATTTATGACTGTGTACTATAATTAACAACAAGAGTCTATTTTAGAGCAGGGTTGGTGCAAACTTTTCTGTTTGCGCCCCACCCTTCACCCTCCCTGGCATGGGTGGCGTTGGTTTGCCATGACACTGCGTCGCCGCAGAGCAGGTTAAAGATAGTTACGAGGCCTGTATGCTCCCCCAGCATTTAATTTAAATGTTGTGGAGAAGTACAGGCACTTTGTAAGCGCCGCGCCCCTCCCCCCCAGAAAATCTTGCGCGCTCCCCAGTTTGCACAATTCTGTTTTAGAGGCTTTGTTATTCAATGGTATGTATGTTATGTACATATGTTTTGTACATATGTTATGTTATGTATGTTACGTGAAGAACTTTCATAGCAGCCTATTGAAAAGTATCTGAATCTGTAATGATTTAGTTAACTTCAAGACAAATATGGTTTTTGTAACTATTTCTATTTTATGTGGTAAGTAGGGATTTTTTTTTTATTTTTTTCTGCTGTTGGTGTAAACTTTACAATTGTATTTGGCAAATACTTTCCCTGTGATATACTGTAGTTTGTGTTACTAACTTGTATCAAATAATGTTGTTTTTTTTTTTTTTGCTACTTGTACTTTTGTTTTCATTAAATGATTGAACGGGTTTCACAATACCACTTAAAGGAAATACACTTTTGCATTTTTTTTTTTAAATAGATGCAGCAGTTGCTTCCCTTTAAGGAAATGTAATTACCTAAGCTGTCGATCGATCCGTTTACCTGTGGTCGATCGGCAAAGATCCCTCTTCCCAGACTGACACTACGGGCGCCTATTTGGACAGAGGAAGTGCTGGGCTTTTGTAAATGGTTGCTATACGCAACCCAAGGACGGTTTAATACATTAAAACTCCTCCAAAACGGATAAAGAGTGGGGAGGGAAATAAACACAGTAACTATCATCTAATACTATTCATCTGATTAAAAAAAGCAGGTTTGACTGTTTTGCTGCTGTATTATGGGTGGTGGTGGTGCAAAGATTTATTTCACAGACACAAATTAAATCTGTCCTAAACGTTTGATACATCAATAATACCCATAATAAAGCAGCAACAATTATCACATTAAAAAAAAAATGTATGAGGTGAACATTTTTTTTTTTTTTAAGCTTAGACAAATTAAAGCGATTTAAGCACTTTTTAATGTCCTCCTTTTGTTCAGTATGAGAATTAAAATAATAAAAACATTATTAGTTGGAAAACTACTTTCCAATGGCAGCTCTGTGCTGACATGAAAGTCTGAAATATACTTTGGATATCTTAAGTATGCTAATATACTGGCTATTTTCTTTCTGTCCTGTCACTAGGATGTTATGATTGAGAGCAGTAAATCACAATCATATCCTAAGGAATTAGTAAATGTTATTTCACATTTGCATAACATACCCTCTAACTATTTAGCCACCCCCCCACCCCCCCCCCCCCCCCACCCCCCCCCCCCCCACCCGCCACCCCCCCCCCACCCCCACCCTTTACTGTTGCATGGGTTTGTCATGTACCTATTAACCTCTTTGAGTGCCCAGAGTAGACTCGGGGCGCGAACACCTGATACCGTTTCGTAGCCCTGATCCGTTACGTTCCTCCATTAAGATTGCTGTCATCGCTGAACGCGATCTCCTCTAGCCACGGCTCCTGAACAGCGGCAGCTCGCGCATGCGCCTGTGAGTAGGACACAGGAACGTCCTGAACAGCGGCAGCTCGCGCATGCGCCTGTGAGTAGGACACAGGAACGTCCTGAACAGCGGCAGCTCGCGCATGCGCCTGTGAGTAGGACACAGGCACATCCTTGAACAGCAATAGCGGCTCCTTACCTCTACCGAAGCGAAAAAAGGTAGTGCTTCACTTTAAGTACATTTTCGCTTTACATACATGCTCTGGACCCATTGCGTACGTTAATGCTGGGTATGCCTGTAAGTCATGGTATATACATTTAAAGAAGAGTCTAGCTACCTCTTGCATTTATGACTGTGTAACTATAATTAACAACAAGAGTCTATTTTAGAGCAGGGGTGTGCAAACTTTTCTGTTTGCGCCCCACCCTTACCCACTCCCTGGCATGGGTGGCGTTGGGTTGCCATGACACTGCGTCGCCGCAGAGCAGGTAAGAGAGTTACAGAGGCCTTGTATGCTCCCCCAGCATTTAATTTAAATGTTGTGGAGAAAAGTACAGGACTTTTGTAAGCGCCGCGCCCCTCCCCCCCAGAAAATCTTGCGCGCTCCCCAGTTTGCACAATTCTGTTTTAGAGGCTTTGTTATTCAATGGTATGTATGTTATGTACATATGTTTTGTACATATGTTATGTATGTATGTTACGTGAAGAACTTTCATAGCAGCCTATTGAAAAGTATCTGAATCTGTAATGATATTTAGTTAACTTCAAGACAAATATGGTTTTTGTAACTATTTTCTATTTTATGTGGTAAGTAGGGATTTTTTTTTATTTTTTTCTGCTGTTTGGTTGTAAACTTTACAATTGTATTTGGCAAATACTTTCCCTGTGATATACTGTAGTTTGTGTTACTAACTTGTATCAAATAATGTTGTTTTTTTTTTTTTTGCTACTTGTACTTTGTTTTCATTAAAATGATTGAACGTGGATTTCACAATACCACTTAAAGGAAATACACTTTTGCATTTTTTTTTTTAAATAGATGCAGCAGTTGCTTCCCTTTAAGGAAATGTAATTACCTAAGCTGTCGATCGATCCGTTTACCTGTGGTCGATCGGCAAAGATCCCTCTTCCCAGGACTGACACTACGGGCGCCTATTTGGACAGAGGAAGTGCTGGGCTTTTGTAAATGGTTGCTATAGCAACCCAAGGACGGTTAATACATTAAAACTCCTCCAAAAGCGGATAAAGAGTGGGGAGGGAAATAAACACAGTAACTATCATCTAATACTATTCATCTGATTAAAAAAAGCAGGGTTTGACTGTTTTGCTGCTGTATTTATTGGTGGTGGTGGTGCAATAGATTTATTTCACAGACACAATTAAATCTGTCCTAAACAGTTTGATACAATCAATAATACCCATAATAAAGCAGCAACAATTATCATCATTAAAAAAAGAAAATGTATGAGGTGAAACATTTTTTTTTTTTTTAAGCTTAGACAAATTAAAGCGATTTAAGCACTTTTTAATGTCTCCTTTTGTTCAGTATGAGAATTAAAATAATAAAATAACATTATTAGTTGGAAAACTACTGGTTCCAATGGCAGGCTCTGTGCTGACATGAAAGTCTGAAATATACATGTGGATATCTTAAGTATGCTATATAACTGGCTATTTTCTTTCTGTACTGTCACTAGGATGTTATGATTGAGAGCAGTAAATCACAATCATATCCTAAGGAATTAGTAAATGTTATTTCACATTTGCATAACATACCCTCTAACTATTTAGCAGTTACTGTGCATGGGTTTGTCATGTACCTATTAACCCTTTGAGTGCCAGAGAGACCTCGGCGCGAACACCTGATCCGTTTCGTACACCTGATCCGTTACGTCCTCCATTAAGATTGCATGTGCAGCGCTGAACGCGATCTCCTCTAGCAAACGGGCAAAACGCCCATGATGTGCCAGACCTCCTGATGGGGGAAGCAATGTCATTGGGCATGCAAAGGTTTCAATCCAGCGATACCTATTTCTGCTAGTGGTTCAGACGCCGAGCCTTCAGCTAATGAAAGCAGCTGGGGTTGGATGGCTGACACAGTTACATAGTAGATGAGGTTGGAAAAAGACATATGTACATCAGCTTCAACCTATGCTAAATTTAGACGACAGATACTTTATCCTATATTCGTACCTATAGTATATTGATCCGGAGGAAGGCAAACAAAAAAACCCAGTGAAATTTCATCTGATCTCATAAGGGCAAAAATAAATTCCTTCTTGACTCCAAATATTGTCAATCAGATTGCTCCCTGGATCAACATCCTTCCCATGTTTACTTATTAGTTATATCCCTGTATACCTTTCTAAAAAGACGTATTTCTAATGATGAGCTAGAGAGGAGTAATTTTATTACCATTACTATTATTTATGTGTGTGTATATATATATATATATATATATATATATATATATATATATATATATATATATATACACTTTTTTTTATTGGCAATATGATTTTTGTGTATAGTAAATTGCTTACGTTACAGTGCCTTCTAAGGAGGTATCACTTGCTTGAAAGCTAGTTTATCCCACACTGTAGCATATAAAGTGAGCCAATTTTCCTTTTCCAAATGTTGGAGGGTCTGACTTACACTTGAATGAAAATCGTTTGGTTATACCCCAAATAAGATCAGCAGATACCAGAAACCAAAGTTGGTTAATGGCTGCAATTTCTTCCTGTTGGTAATGAGACCCAAACTCTGTCAACTAAAGCTGCGCGTATAGTGCCCGGGACGGGTGACGTCGCCGTCGCCGCTAGCGAAAATTATATTTTGTTTTGCAGCAGCGTCGCGGGCGTACTGGCATTTGATTGGTTCAGGGGCTGTCACATGAGGCGACAGCCCTTGAAAAATTAAATATTGTCAGCTACCAAAATTTGCGACGCGACGTCGCATTGTTGCCGTCGCGCTTACTATAAGTGCACGCGGCGGTGACAATGCATTTGTTTTTGGGCGACGTCGCCCCCCGTCGCGGGCACTATACGCGCGGCCTAAGGAACATTGCCTACTCGCTGTATTGTACTTTTGAATGCTGAAAAGTTTAGACTTCCTCAAAAATCCATGTTCATAATATCTGATTGTCCTTCATAAAAGGTGGTTAAAGAATAAGGTGTGAGTGACCCTCTATAATAAAGCTACCCCACTTCTAAGAGGTGAGGTGCCAAACTGGGGTGCTTCTACAGAGCCAAAGAGTGAAATCCCTTCTATAACTTAACATTTTTGAACAGCTGGAGATTAAAGGGGAAATTCTATATCAAGGGAGGCCAACTCCAGTCCTCAAGGGCCACCAATTGGTCAGGTTTTCAGGATATCCCTGCTTCAGCACAGGTGGCTCAGTCACAATGACTGAGCCACCTGTGCTGAAGCAGAGATATCCTGAAGACCTGTTGACAGCCCTTGAGTACTGGAACTGGTCACCCCTGTTCTATATAATCTGAAGCGTCTGTTGAGATTTAAAAACATTTTTAATGGGGATATTCAAACTAATACGTCTGCTTCGGACTATATTGAAGATGGGCCTTAGTGGTATTGTTTTGTTAAGTGTTTGTTTCTTTCTCCATATTGATGTTTGGTGAACATTGGAAAGGCAGGAACCTGAAAGCTCTTAGCCCGCGCTGATAGTGCTGGCGACGCGACTGATGACATCACCCGTTGCCACCCGTGAAAGTTCTAATTTAACTTTCAGCGACGGGGTCATTGATTGGTTCAGAGACAGTCACATGTGCCGACAGTCTCTGAAAAATCAAATTTCCCCGGCTTCCAAATTTTTGGTCGCACTGTAGCGCTTACTATAAGCACTCGCGACGGAGTCCATTGTTTTGTTTTGGAGCGACATTGTGTCGCCGTCGCGGGCACTATAAGCGCAGCCCTAGGAAGTTTGATGAACATTGCAGATTATTGGGACATATGCTTGAAGAAAAGCCTGAAACTGAAGCATGGTTCAGGGCAACAAGATCCACCCAGAATCACTGAGAAATAGCAAACCCCGAAATCTGCTTAAAATAGTTAATTAACATTCTGCCGTTAAAAATATTTACTTTTATATATATATATATTTTTTTTTAAGTGGTTTAAAGTCTACAGGAATAATACATATTTGTTATTAAGCTGTTGCTGGTGCTAAAACATATAATCCATTCAATGAACTCCAGTGGACCTGTATCAAGATGACACAATTTGCTCCGTGAAGCTGAGCAAACATTTTCATTTGCAATGTTTTATTTGAGTGGTAATAAGTCACGAAAGCAGAGGATTTGCATATCGCAAAGATAAATGATAAGTATGCCATTTACAGGGGCAAATGTTCAATCCATTATAATCTAGTGTAGAGCAACCCCGCCTACCAAGGAGCAATCCAAACGGGCCATTTAAAAAAAATGTATTTAACATTTTTTTTCCCCATAGGTTTGAGGCAGGAGGTCTCTGGAGCTGAACCCATTCATTTCAGCTCTGGGGACCCCCTGCTTCTCAAGATACAGACCTCTGCTGGTGCTGCCAGTATCTCCTGCAAGTTTAAACCGCCAACATTATGTGGGCCAATAGGAAGCCACTCCAGATGACATCACAGCTTCCTATTGACCCGCAGGACGCGGGCGCTTTGAAAAGCAGCCATTATATGAACCCCACCTAGCGAGCAGGAGCAGCTAGTTAGTAACTTCAGAAGCAGGGAGCCCCCGGATCTGTAATTAATGAGGGTTGGAGACACCTTGCTTTATCCTATGTAAAATAGGGGTAACGACCCGCTTGAATTGCCGCTCTTTGCCAGAAACAATGAAAGTACCTAAACTTCTCAGGAATAGTGCAGCAAATATAATGCTAAGCACCTTCATACATTGATGCAAACTGGCAAAATAGGAAGCTGACGTCATACTAGCAAACCAAAGAGTGTTGAAGCTTGTCCCTGGGAGTAAAGATCAAGAGAGCCAGCTTTCCTATTAACGCGAGTATCCCTTACCTAGTGACTCAAGCTATAGTTAAACAGATTAGCACCACATGAAACATACTATCCAGCTGTAATTGCGCATTTATACTGTTTTTGTAGTACGTTGGCCATAAAAACTGTTGATTTGCTTTAAATCCTGTGCCTGCGTGTGTTTGATTGCTCCAAGGCCATGCAATATTTCACCTGTCGCTTCTTGTCATGAAAAAGAAAAATTAAACTCCTCTTAATTTTGAATCTGTTGATTAACCCATCCTAGCAGCTTTAAACCCTGGTATCCGCCCACCAATTCATCTGCAGTTCCCAATTCACTACTTAGCACACAGTTAAAAAGAGAAACGTATATTCTGGATTTGTGTCCTGGTATTACATTACCTGGCTGATAAACCTAGTGGTAATTGTACGACATTCATGATTTTGTTTCAACAAAATTACCCAGAACATAAGGGACAAGGTCAGCTAATTTTTAAATATATAAAAATATATATATAATTTCTATATGTTCCTAGTTTTTGCTTAATGAAATATTTTAAGATGTAAATTATAGAACTATAATTCTTACTAAAGTCTTCTGGCTGCGAACTGGAGTGAAACCAGTGTCAAAAACATCATTACATTTATCAAACATATTGATAAATCTGGTGCAATTAATTTACCGTTGTTTTCCCCCAGCCTTTAGCAAACAACCCCCAAGACTACATCTGAACCTGCCAGTTGTAATGAGCTAAATTGTCACTCAATTTGTGAAAACACTGCATTGCTGAACCCTAGAAATTATAGTATTTGTAAAGCATATCGCATATTTTTAGTGCAAACCATCGCAAATGGCTTATTTAATCACTGCTATTAAAATGTAAATAGCTATATAGCATCTTTCAGACTGGAAGCCCTAGCATGATGTAATTGGTTGTGCGCTGATTGGCTGGCTTCGCACCCCACCCATGGTCTGCCTGCATTGTTATTGGCTGCTAGATATAGGAGGAGCACCGGCTGCTGCAGGGCAGCGCTGATCCTGTTTCTGACTCTAGGGAGGAGAGGAGGGCTGTAGTAGTATTAAGACACAGACAGAGAGTACAAATACTGTACAATTTACAGTGAGGAAGAATATTAGGGGCAGTGGATGTGTAAGAAAAGAGGTGTCCCTAGTTTGGGAAGGACCTATAGAGACAAGGGACCGGGAGGTAAATAATATAAGGGGGTTGAAGAGCTGGAAAGGAGGAGGCAAATACAGGGATACATAGTGTGCTGGAAGAGGCAATATAGAAAGGGAGCGGGGCTCCAGATAGGAAAGGGGGAAAAAAGAGGGCTTGAGGTGGAAATAAAAAATACTGTGCAGGGACAGGGTTGGAGGTAATCCCAGAGGAGGCACACTGATTAACCGTGGGGTAAAATAACCAGGAGGATTACAAAGTGAAAGGGGAAGAGGCGGTGGTGAGAGGAGAGCTGGCAACACTTGGCTCAGGAAAGCCCTGGAAAGCGGAGAGGAAGTCAGAAAACGGAGGGGGAGGAGGAGAAAGAGGTGGAAGCGAAACAGCAACAACGAAAAGGAAAGCAGCGGCGGCGGCGGCGGCAGCACTGTCCGGAGGATGGGGTTGGCCTGGCCCTCCTGCACCATTGCTTCTTGCTTCTTCTCCCTGGGATCTGCCCTGAGTCTCATCCTGCTGGCCAGCTGCACCAACTCCTCCATCAGCACCGAGCTGCAGGCAGAGCGTAAGTCCACAGCAGGACAGCACTGTGCTGCAGGTGGGGCAGCTTGTCCTGGCCCGAGAAGAGGGGCCACCTCTCTCCCCAAGTAAAGGACAAGTGGGACACCTTTTTTTAGTAGTAAGAGACGAGTGGGGTGCGCAGGATCGCTGCTTTGTTTTTTTTAACATGTATACTTGGTTCTTTTTCAAGAAATGTTTTCTTATTGTCAGACCTTTTTTATTGGCTGTCATTGGAGTATAAATAGTGAAGGAATCCGTAAATGAGGTGCTGGGAGGTTTGCCGTCATTGATCAACAGGTGTAGAGATGGTCTTGATGTCAAGAACACCACCGCTTAATACACCACTTAATACATTTCATTCACTGCTTGCACTTGATATTTAAACTATTCCCTTTTATCTCTGGGTTCCTGAAGTTCCCTCACCATCCCTCAATATGTCAGTGGAATATTTAGGCAGGTCTCACTTTCATCCCACTTTAATTGATGGCAGGTTTAATACTGTGTACAGTATTAAGCCTCCCATCAATTAAAGTGTACGGTATGTTGGAATATACAGTATAAGGAGCCTTCTAATGAAGGTCTAATAATTAAAATGCTCAAGTGATGTCTTGTACCATGTTGGCATCTGTTTATCCCATGGATTTTCTAGCATGTTATGGGGACATACTCTGTTGTGTTACTTTGAAGGATATTCTATAAATGTGCCGTAAGTAAGGTTGAAAAGTAAAGTGAGCCACTGTAACGTTGGCACAAGTATTTCTTCCTTAATGGATGAATCTTATCAAGTCTGATTTTTAGTTGGTGACCACATGCTTGCATATTAATAGGAATTTGCTTTCTACAATGGAAGTGGTTATATCTTCTAGACATGGAAGGGTTATTTGTAAGTTTAGGTGGTGTGAAAAAAAACAGTAATGTAAAAGTCTGGAAAGTATCATGTTAGGATACTTAAGTATTCATCTATTATTATTATTTTTGTTTGTACAATATATGGTGTTATTTTTATTAATGGTGTGTGTTTTTTAAAAAATTTTTTTTTTAAAGTCTCCCAATACAAAGCCGGTTCAAGTACCAGGCCCTTGGTTATCAGAAAAAATATATAATTTTAAAAATTGTTAGTGCTTTGTTTTTGACACTTAAATACAAAAAATAACTACTCAGTGAACTGTAAAAATAAAATCTAAAACTGTAGTCTTGACAAGTTTGTGCACGAACCCACGTGTTCGAGAATTAGAATTATGTATAATTTTACAGTTCACGAGTTTTTTTTTTTTTTTTTTTTAAGTTTTTTTATTTAAGTGTCAAAAACAAAGCACTAACAATTTTTAAAATTATTTATATATATATATAAATATATATATATATTTTTTTTTTCTTATAACCACGGGCCTGGTACTTGAACCAACTTTATATTTGGGACACTTCAAAAAATAATACTTGAAGGCCAGATCCTCAAAAGGGTGCTAACCTTTATCACACCTTTACTTTCAGTCACATGGATGGGAGTTTAGATGTGCTGAAGCTTGCCACCCTTTAGTGGGCATAGGCTAAAGTCTGTATTACAAAGCATTCTGTAAACCAGCGGTGCGCAAAGTGGGGGGCGCGACCCCCAGGGGGGGCGGGAGATTGTGCTGGGGGGGCGCGGGCAGTTGCAGAGGCCCCGCGCTCTTACCCCAGGCATTTAAATTAAATGCCGGGGGATCGCGTGAGGCCCCTGCAACTGTTTACTTACCGGGATTCAGCCATCTGTGTTGCGTCGCCATGGCAACGCGGCGTCAATAGACGCCGCGGCACCATGTGACCTGACGTCACACGCCCACGCAGCGTCATCTGACGCGTCTGAAGGAAGGCAGGGGGGCGCGAGAGCCGGGGGCAGAGAGACAGGGGGGCGCAGCACAAAAAGTTTGCGCTCCCCTGCTGTAAACTACAGTATAATCTGTAACCTTTTCCCTCATGTTTATAAATGCATATCTGAGTTATTGGTTTCTAAACACTTCTGTTGATCCTTGTAGTGTCCCCTGTGTATGCAAAATAGCATTACAAAACCATACTGGGATTGTGGCTGAGGTAAAATGCCAACCTAAAGCAGGCGTACGTTAAAGGGACGTTTCCATGGAGGGGGTTATGTTTAGTTGTACAGCCATACCCCGCATTAACATACGCAATGGGACCGGAGCATGTATGTAAAGTGAAAATGTACTTAAAGTGAAGCACCACCTTTTCCCACTTATCGATGCCTGTACTGTACTGCAATCGTCATATACGTGCATAACTGATGTAAATAACGCATTTGTAACAGGCTCTATAGTCTCCCCACTTGCGCACAGCTTCGGTACAGGTAGGGAGCTGGTACTGCTGTTCAGGACATGATGACAGGCGCATGCGTGAGCTGCCATTTGCCTATTGGGCGATATGTACTTACTCGCGAGTGTAATTAAAGTGAGTGTCCTTAAAGCGGGGTATGCCTGTATTACTAGGTTGGAAGGAGGGCGTATCTGGAGCTGAACCTCATTAATGTCCGCTCCGGGGATCCTCTACTTCCCAAGATACATACATTTGGGTTATGCAGGTAGTAGCCCGACTGGGCGAGTAATATGGCAGTTTAAGGATCATGCAGGCCAATAGGAAGCCACAATGGGTCCCCCGCATGAGGTACCGGCAGCACCTGCCAAGGTAGGTATCTTGGGAAGCAGAGGTTCCCCGGAGATGACATTAACGCGGTTCAGCTGCGGAGACCCTGTGCTTTCCACCTAGGGGAGATTTCCTCTTGCTCTTTACAAAGCTTTGATACATGAAGTTCTGCATATGGCCACAGTATTGGTTGGGATCGGGCAATATACTTGGTTGTTTTTAGGGAATTTAAATTGGCTGCCATCTAGACACTGCCAATACGTTTTTGTAAGTGTCAGGATATGAAATCTGTGCTGCAGATAAGCTACAGTGGAAATCCTCTGTGCTGCCCTGCAGTGCTTATTGTATGGAGAAGGGAAACTGAGAGGGGCAGAGAGATACACCACAGGCTGAATGCAAAACATCATCCCACAGTGCAGGGGGCACAAACTTTATTTTTTCTTTGCACCCCCGCCCCTCTTACCTTCTCACAGGCATCGGTGGCGTCATTTGACGTGACGTCGCATTGCCATTTGACGCCGTGCCGCCAGACACTGGTTGAGCAGGTAAGAGGGAATTATTCCTCTCGCGCTCCTCCCAGCATTTAATTAAATTGTGGGGAAGAGTGTGGGGCCCTCTAAGTGTTGAGGCCCCACAGAAAATCTCACAACAGTTTGCGCACCCCTGCTTTAGAAAGATTATTGTGGTAAAGCAGTTGGGCTTTTCACTTCTTTGTTCACGCTATAAAATGCAACCTATCTGCTGATCTTAAATGCATTGCAAGTTTCTCCTTCAGCAAAGGGCCTTATTCTATAAAGTCTGAAGTTACCGTTAAGACATTTTTTGGCAAAAATCCCCATTTTTTTTTTTTTTTTTTTAAATGGAGATTTTAATTAGAAAACTGCTGAGCGGCTGCTTCGGACTGTAGAATAAGGGTTAAATGTAAAGTGCGCCCATGTAATAGCTTCTCTCGGTTTAAACCAGAGATAATGTGTTTGAATGTCAATAGTATAGATCTCCTGTCCTGTGACCGAGGGAAGTGCTATGCATTAATATGCACCCAAATACTCGCATCTGAGGTAAACAAAACAGGGCTTGACCTTTTATTAAGAGCCTGGTTAACCCCTCACTGTCACAGACATACAGGTACACATTCGCTATTCATGAAGGCGACGCCCTCATGCTGAAAAATTTGTTTTTCCACTTCTGAAACCCCCTATTTATTTCTCGATCAGCAGTGCGCAAACTGTTGCAGAGGTCCCGCGGTCTTCCCCAAAGCATTTAAATTAAATGTGTTGGGACCACGCGAGGCCTCTGCAACCTCTACTTACCGAGGTTCAGCCTTCTGCATGACCATGGTAACGTGATGTCAAATTATGCCGCGTGGTCATGTGATGTCACCATGTTAACTGCTGCGGGTCACGTGACATCACACGACCCTGCGGTGCCATTTGACACCGCGAGGTAAGGAAGGGGACGCCTCAACGGATGAGAGCAGGCAAGTGGGGCGCACCAAAACAAGTTTGCGCACCTCTGCTCTAGATGTATTAATATGTCCCATGTACTTAAGAGTATTCAGCCGGCTGAGGTCAGACAATGCAACAGGGCACGTATCTTTGACTAACATTATGTATCTATCTCTGTACCGCGCACACTTTGCGCAAGGCACGCGCACACTTTGCGCAAGGCACGCGCACACTGCGCGCAAGGCACGCGCACACTGCGCGCAAGGCACGCGCACACTTGCTCGCCTATTACTTCACAAAGAAGGGCGGTAGCTGTGTACTATGAAAAGGATGCAGAAGTGTCGTGGGGGCAGGGCCGGCTTGATGGCAATACCATCGGTGTCTCTGCACCCAGCCCCGTGTTTACAGAGGCCCTATGCTCTTCCCCACAACATTTAAACTGCCAGGAGAGAGCGTGGGGGCATCTGTAAGCTCCAGCATCTTGTGACAACGCAAGGTAAAAGGACGTAGTTGGAGGAGATGCCGGAGAAGGTAAGAGGCACCGCGCTCTCCCCCCAGCACAGAGCCCTGCTAAGCTCCCAGCCGGCCCTGCGTTGGGGCGACCCCCTTGATGTGTTTTCACTTGGTCTACTCACAGCTTTGGGACCCTCCGCGTACACAGGTCCCCTTTACAAAGAGAACGTACTCTCCTGGATCTTATCCGCTACCTCCGGTATGTGCTGTTTTGCCAGCCTAGGGCAGGGGTCTCCAAACTCGGTCCTCAAGATGGCTCTTGAGGCCAACAGGCCACGTTTTATGGATATCCCTGCTTTAGCACAGGTGGCTCAATCAGTGGCTCAGTCTTCAATTGAACCATTGATTGAGCCACCTGTGCTGAAGCAAGGATATCCTAAAAAGCTGGCCTGTTGGTGGCTCTTGAGGACTGAGTTTGGAGACCCCTGGACTAGGGGGCTGTGTCGCCGCGCTGTGTCTCTTGCCAGACTCCTCGGGACAGGTCCTTGCTCTTTTTCTCCGCAGCTCTCTACCTATATCTCTCCTAACACCTCCTTATGTGATTCATCTCATTCTTTTTCTTGGTTCATAGTCATTAGCATGTTACACTTCCATAAGTCAATGGAAAGTAAAGAGATCTCCACAGGATAGAGATTTCCGATGCTGGTACGTTTAACCCAGTTGCTGCCACCTAGGACTGCCATGCATTGTGACTGGGCCGGAAGGTGTCGTATGTCATAGCGCAGTTTAGTAAACCTGGCCTTCAACCCTCCCCACCTAATAGATTGGGTTTACCAAATTGCTTCTTGTGAAAAATGTATTTGTTTTGCACTTCCCGGATATCGATTTGATTATTAATGGCATCATAATTACTTGGGTCTTCTTGTACAGCAAACAGTCTGATTGCCAAAACACATTAGATATAGATTGTTGAAACTCTGAAAAGCATTTGTTTACCATGGAAATGTTAGAATTAAAAAAAACTAAAAATGTATACTTTCATTTTTTTAATTTTTTTTTTAGCTAAATTTGACCTATTAAAAATGCCTTTATTGTTGGTTCACGGACACTTTTTTGTAATAAGGACAAACTCTTTAAGAACATGTTGTACTACAAGCCACTGAGACAAAATATATGAACTATATGCATATGCGTTTTCGTTTGGTTAACTTCTGAGATGGCTTCAGTCAAGCTATGCTCCTTTTCTCCTTCATCGATGCCCATAAATGTGTATCTCTATTTATGCAAATGCAAAACTAAAAGCCATTGAACCCATTTTGGTAACAATGGAGTAAACCTTTACTGTGCCTGGGGTTCCCTGAGACCAGCCTGAACTTAATCACCATGTATCATGTGATCACTCCAGGAGCGACCACATGAACCCAACTGGTGCCCGGATGCTGAAAGTGGATGGGCAAGCATGATCACCCCTTGAAAACAAGCAGGTACCTCTCTCCTTGCTGCAAGAGATGCCTCAAAATATTGTACAACAAAGCATTACAGGCCTCTCCGAGAGCAGCCCAAGGTTTACATTCGTTTTTGTTTGCGTATGCAGATTTAGCCGTCTTCATTGTTCTTTCCAGTGTGATATACTGGAACATATTGTGATGTTCTGCAGCAACAATTGCCAATGAAGCACATGCAAACTCTGTGATATATTCTGAGTTATGCTTGGGATTGTTGTGGTGTTTTGGGGACAATGTCACATGCTACAGTACTTCTGTAGATGTGTCTGAGTTCCGGAATGACTTGTTTGGACAGATTAATGGTTCAGGTCACCATTCAGTCACTGGACTTGTGCATATAGTGTGCAGATCGATATGATTTTGTATGCAGCCATGGAAGTGCCTGAGTTTGATCTGCAGGATCTACCCTTTCACATTTTGGGGGTAATTTTTTGTATAAATAAAGTTAGGAGCTTTTAATATTATTAAATATTAAAATATTAAAATGTATATGTATATATTATCCCAGATTTTCACCAGAATGTGAGGTATACCTCAAAGAGCATGTAATCATTTGCGCGATCACATGACTGCTCCTCAAAGCAGTTGTGATTGAGGCGTCCATTGAAATGGAAGAGGAAGCCTTTCATTGTCTCTACTCAACAGATTGTGTCCTGCTCTCCATAGTCACGCGGCCCAATAGGAAGCTGTGACTGATGTCGCGGTTTCTTGTGTGGTCCATGTTAGAAAAGCCTCCACTCTATTTTATAATCAGGAAACCTGGTTCAGTTCCAAAATCGGCATTCTTTATTATTCATTCTTCAATCAGCTTTCATGTAGCAAGGATACGTATTATAAGATACATCTGTATGACCTCTGTATTTAAGAAGGTAGTAACGTATGGTTAACATTGCTCCCTTCTTAGGCCGCGCTTATAGTGCTGGCGACACGACCGATGATGTCGCCCTTCGCCAGGGTTGTACTTCAGTTTTGGGCGACGTCGCTGGCTGCAAGACCAGCGACGTCATAAAACGGGAGGGCAGAGGCACGGAGAAGCTCCTGACTTGGCCGCAAGAGGAGACAACTCTTTCTATCTCATTATGGTATCTTGCATGATGGACATGCCTTCTGTGTGGCAGAATGCTGCTGGAAGTGCCTTCGACTGACATCCAAATGAGTCCACCACACAGAGTTCGGAGAAAGCGACCTTATCCTCCACTATTGCCGTGGTTGATCACATTGCCGAATTTCAGGGCCAGGAATTTCTTCCCACTGGCCATCGCCTGTGTTGAACTCAGTCCAGGCCGTCTGGACAGAGCATCGGCTCTGATGTTCAAGGGACCTGACTTGTACTTCAGAGTGAACTGCTAGACAGGGCAGCCAACTATCTGTGGACAGTGACATCCAACTTGGCGAAGGTCAGCATATATGTTAAAGGGTTATTGTCAGTTCGCACTTCGAAGGAGAGACCCCATATTGATAATTGTGTAGTTTATTCATTACAGCACACTTGAGCGCTAGAAATTCCAGTTGGTGAACTGGATAGTTTTGTTCACTTGGCGTGAAGCTGCGACTCGCATACACGGGTGGGTGGTGGTTCCCTCACGCCGGAGGATTCTTTGACATGTAGTCCCGCGGCTGCATGTGCGGAGCTATCCCAAGATGGTGCCCACCTCCTGCACTACGCATATGCACCTCACCACACTGCGTATGCATGATTCGCAAAATGGCCACCCCCACCTCCCAATCACATGGAGCTCCGGGGAACCACTGAACAGCTCCCCCGCACTGGAGGCAGGACAGGGGGACTCGTATGTATTATAATCTCAAGTTAATACGTATGGGTGGAGAGAAACTCTGTAGGGAGTCTACAAGTTGAGTGGTGAGATGAGCAGGAGCTTGGTGTGTGAGTGGGTGAATAGCGGAGGGGTGAAGAAGTGTCCATCTAGTATGCTCACATTTTCTCTAAAATGTGGGTAGGATGTGTATTATACAACAAAAGGCAGAAAAGCCCAATGCTACATCCAATAGGACAAAAATACACTGTGAATTATAAATATTATCTATCTCTCTTGAAAAAAGGGTCATTTAGTTAAACCCTTTGGCCAAAGCGTTATAAGCCTGCAACTCACATCAAGGCATAACCAAATTTGCAGGTCCTAACATTACCTGATTAGCTTGCTGGGATTCTGTGTGTTTATAAGGATGTGTATTATATAGTATGTTGCCATGAAGCCCGTATCTTGATTTAGGCAATTACAGTTTTTAGTCCAGAAGCAGTGTATTTTCATTCCCACGTTCTTCATTCCAGTGTATTTCTTATGTTTCCTTTGGTGAATATTGTTAAGTCCCATGGCGTGTTATCTACTTGGGGAAAGTGTTTTCAAGGTGGTGGTTTTTCTTTTTTCTCTCCTTTTTTTAAAGAAAATTTAAGAAACTATATAAACAGACAAAATATAACTTAAAAAAAAAACATAATATATTACAAATAAAATAAAAACAATGTGCTTAAAACAATACTGCATGTAACATGAAAGGAAATCCGCTATAAAGGTGTACAAAATGCAGAGAAAATAGGGCAGCTGCTGCTTAGAGTAAATAATTGAACCAGTGACAGATTTACAATAGAAAGTATTTTTTAAAATCATTCATGTCACTGACCAAATTGCTTGAAATGTAGTTCATGTGGATAATTTAGTTGCAGCTACTCTTTCATATATACTAAAAGCACTAATTTCCACCAACCAGCGGGCGCGAGAATACAATGCTTTCCAATTGATAAAATTAAATCTTACGGCTAGCAAAATGCTATCAGTGGTGGTTTTATTTGTTTATATTTTTTCAATAGAAGGGACTGGGATATCTTGTTAAGATGGCCCATCTATAAATAATGTATTCAAGTTTTAGTGGAATTTGTAATTCTGTACAAAATTGTATTCCACATTAACTGACAATATAATGTTGGGGCAATAGAAGATTAGATGAACTGAAGACACTAACATGTTTCTCAAATTAGATTTAGTTTTATTTAAGCCTCCGCAAGCAATTTGGATTAATAGAACAGCTCTGTTCTCGTGTGATGAAGACGAGCAACCTCTCTGAAAACACCAGTACAAAAACTGTCACTTTACTTCATTCTCTAGTCATTCTTACTCATGCATACGCCATTTTTCCTGTGCCCCTAGCTAATCTTCTGTCCACACTTTTCTGTTTTCTTTCTGTGTCTTAGTGTAGGGGGCTAGGTGGTCTTGTTCCTATGTTAGCAGATATTTATTTATATTTTAATATAGGATTGAAGCAGGGGATCTCTGGGGTGGAACCCCATTAATTTCAGCTCTGAAATTAACGGGGTTCAGCTCTGGAGACCCCCTGCATCCTACTGATGTTGAAAAATTATTAAACTTTTTTTTTTTTTTTAAAGTATGAATTTCTCCTTTAATCAGCAAACCTCTATCGTCAGGCAAGGTCAATTATCACTAGATCTTGTGCAATTCTTGCAAGTTTCATGCAACTGTGTTTACTTATGTCTTGATAAGATTTTTGCTTATTTCCTTCAATCTATCCCTTTTCTGCAATAAAACCCATCCCTTGCTGGCTCATGATTGCACAGTCTCAATATTGCTCAGTCTCTTATGGTGGTCTCTTATGGGAGGGAGTCTTACAGTCCAAAGTGCAACAAGTGCCAATGTTCTTGTTACAAGACTAACATAGATTAGTCAGGAAGACCAGTTTGATACAGGTTTCTGGGACTCCAGGCGACACTATGCTGAAAAACATTGTGTGGGAGAGATGCAGATTTAAAACTTTTGTCTGCATCAACAAAAATACTTTCCCATATTTAAATAGGAATAGAACAAATAACGTGAGCAAATTCATACAGGTCAGCAACCCTGCTTTTTACCATGAATAGAGGAGTTTGTATCTTTTCCACAGCTTTTAATTCTACCAATATGACTATGTTTTGTCTAATGTAGTAAAACATTTATAAATCTGAGGCCTTGCATAAAATGTTGTTGTTTTTTTTTTTTTTTTTAAACTCCTACAGAATTGACATTTTTGGGATTTAGACTATTAAAGTTAGGGAACTTTTATTTTTCAGTTTTAAATAAAAAGTTATCCCATGTAGGTAATGGTAAAGAGTTGTAGATATGGGATAAAAAACTTTTAACAAAATCCGATAAAGCCTTATGGGAGGCAATAAATATTGGGTTGAATCTTGCTTTTATAGGTAATAATATTATATTCTGCCCCACCATGTTGGTTTTAAAGGGAGACAATTTCTCACTAGATAAAATATTCTCTGAATTAGCTTTTTAAGGTATCAAATTTGAGAGGGTGATGCCCAAATATTGAATTGATTTTGAATTCCACTTGAGATTAACGGTTTGACAGAAGGCAAAACACTGAAAAGTTATTTTGTTTAATGGAAATACCTTGGTTTTGTCCCATTTTATCTTATATATTCTAGCTGTGTGATTTTAGTATATAGGATTTGTATGTATTTAGGTGATCACACAAACCATGCCATTGTAGTGACAGAAGATGTCTGATACGGTTAATCTGTTATGATTGATCCTGGTTTGAAGGGCCATGCTTGGTTTTTCCTACATCGTTCATGTTGTAACGTTTCCTACATTCTGTACGAATAACAACATTGTTGAATTTGCAAGTGAATGATCCTTGGTTTTTTGAGCCTTTATTTCTGTTGCCTGGTAGCAGGTCAGTCTGTTTAATAGTAAGTACGTTGGCGAGTTTAATAGGCTGCTTCTATGCCATCTTGGTTGGCTGTTGGAATGTAGTTTTTAGTCTTTTTTTTTTTCTTCCCAGAGATCATAGGTTTGTGGATCTTTGATATGATTGGGTTGTAAGTTATGACTAGAGGTATCCATTCAGTCTTCCTTTTTCAATTGTACTGTAGTAACCTTCCTTTTGGGACCTGTATGGCTTGTTCCATTTCTCTCTTTATTACCATATACAGCACATATTCCCTCACCTGCTGTCTCTGTAAGTCTCCCATCATACCACTTAGATTGTAAGCTCTTTGGGGTAGGGATTTCCTTTCCTATTGTCTGATTTTGCTGCACTTATTGTATTGGCGCTATATAAATAAGAACATACAATATAAGGGGTTCAAGTCTTGGGGGTGTTGGGGGGGGGGGGAACGCGCTCAGATCATGTGGCTACTTGCTTTCCCGCGTAGCCATATTCATACAGCTCAATAAGAGCACCATGTGACGACAATGATTTTCATTGGGGCTAAATTGCATTTCTTCTAGTCTTTACCGGTTTTAACCAAGACGGTTAAAGCCGGAATCCCAAAATATAATCATTAGAGGACAGTGTTAATAAGGCACAGGTTATTGCAGCTTTTTTGCTCAGTTCCCTTTATTGTAAGATTTGTTTTTATTATTTACAAGATCGTGTTAATTGTTCCTATATTGTACTTCATAGAGCACTGAACATACCAGCAGTAGTATTGTTACATACAAGAATTGATCTGTGGGTACCGAATTTGATAGAAGACATGATGTAATTTATGAAGGTCTCTGTGCCACGACTGCATTGTCTTATTTTTGTTTGTTTGCTTTTGCTAACAGATTTGTTTAGAAAACCAGTGCTTTTGAAAATGGACCAAGCTTTGCTCCAAATCCACAATGTGTTTCTTAGTGAGAGATTTATCGTCTATTGGCGTTCTGACCAGTGCTACCAGGTAAAGCGATTCAACCTTTCCCTCATTCTAATGGCTTACCAACTCCCATCATGTATTGTTGCAGCTCAGCTTAACTTTTTCAGTACTAGAGTGACAAAACACACAACCCCAGCAAGCTCTTTTTGGGAACTCCTGAACCCCCACAAAGTGTGTGTGTTCGTTCGTTCGTGTTCGTTCGTTCGTGTGTGTTCGTTCGTGTGTGTTCGTTCGTTCGTGTGTGTTCGTTCGTTCGTGTGTGTTCGTTCGTGTGTGTTCGTTCGTGTGTGTTCGTTCGTGTGTGTGTGTTCGTGTTCTTGTTCTTGTTGGGAAATCCTGAGCCCCCACAAATTGTGTGTGTGTCAAAAAGGAGAGCTATTCAGCGTGGCAAATGTATACAACAGACGACAGAGAATGTTACATCCAACATAACAATAATACACAGTAAAATACTTATATATTCTCTTGAAAAAGGCTCATTTAGTTTAACCCTTTGGCCAAAGCGTTGTAAGCTTGCGAGCCACAACAAGGCAGACACCTGTTCGCAATTCCTAACACTACCAGATGAAATACTAATATACCTCTATTAGGATTAAAACTAAATGACCCTTTTTCAACAGAATATATAAGTATTTTACTGTGTATTTTTGTCATGTTGGATGTAGCATTGGGCTTCTCTGTCGTCTGTTCAGTACTAGAGGGATAAGAACATTAAAAAAAAAACCTGCAGTTTAAAGCAGAGTTGAGATCTGAACCACACCGTATTTAAGATTGCCCTTTCATTTAATGGCTTTGTTTCTTTGGGCTTCTTTGTAAATTGAGAACACTTTTTGGGTGAAAAATGGCCACACATTTTTTTTTAAAAGACGCATTTAAAACCGTGAACTTTACTTTTTTTTTTTCCCATCAATTTTTGGTTTACTAGAAATGCACCATTTCATATTTCTAAGAGAACAGTAGCTCAATGTCAATATCATTGCATTTTTAAAGTGGGTGATCTCAGGTGCCTATTAGATTCTAATCTCTGATGGACTTGTGCCTACAAAACTCTGTGTACAGTGCTGTTTACATTGTCGGCACCATCTTAAAAAAGGATATTGTCGACATAGTGCAGCAATGGGTCTCTGAGGAGTAGACCAGGTTTCCTCAGAGACTTAAGTGATTGTACCTAAAGTCTTTCAAAATTCACTGCCGACAGCTCTCCCTGCTGTATGTGACGTTTCTATGACTACTTCACATAACGTTTTAATATACAGTATGCAGTCTTTTGCAGTCAACTAATTACCTAAGCTGCCGACCAATTTCGTTCTCCCGTGATCGGTGAGAAAAGATTCTGCTTCCCGAGGTTTACTTAATTTTCGCCTTTCAGTTTCAATCAATCCTTCAGTCAGTGTAACTCAGCAGCTACAATGTATCCTCTTATCACCAAGGTAACATTATCTACTGTTACCGTTTGCAGCTCAAACTGCGGGGAATATTTACAACAAATTATCACGAGCAGGAAAGTGTTAAAAAGATCTTGCGCTGCTGGGGAGGTGTGCTAAAACCTGCTATAGAAATCATCAAAGGATGCTCAGAATAGTAAAACTCAATAAAAATGGCATTAAGAGTTGAGGGATTTTTTTTTTTTTTAAATTTTTTTTTTAAAGTAAGTATTGTCTAATACTACAGAACTGGTTTATTTAAAAAAAAAAAAAAAAAAAACATGTAGGATATTGCTTGGATTGCTCCCGGCTGTTTGTTTGCCAACATTTCTGAAATCTCCAATGTTATACTGTACATACACAAATCTATTGAACATGACCAAGTGTATTCATGATTTTCCTCAATTTATTCACACTGAACAATATATTAACAACTAGCTGAGAGCCCCGGCGTTGCCCGGGATGTTTGTGGTGTGGGTGTGGCATTTGGGTGGGGAGTGGTCCACGCGGCCCATGTGCGGTGGTAGTGCTGCTGTGGCTGTACTTATGGTGATTGTATCGGTGTGCTGATTTGGGAGGGTTTGGTGCTGATGTGGGGGTGCGGATGTGGGTGTGCCGATGGGGGAGGTGCAAAGGTGGCGATGTGTGGGTGCTGATGGTGTTGATGGGGGCTGGGAATGGTGGGGAGCCGAGAATGCCAGTGTGCTGGGGGGGCATGGGATACCGGTGTGCTGATGTGGTGGTGCTGGGGTGTGTGTGTGTGTATACATTGTATGTGTGTGTGTGTATACATGTGTACGTGTGTGTGTATGTGTACGTGTGTGTGTATGTGTACGTGTGTGTGTATGTGTATACACGTGTGTGTGTGTATACACGTGTGTGTGTATACACGTGTGTGTGTGTATACACGTGTGTGTGTGTATACACGTGTGTGTGTATACACATGTGTGTGTATACACGTGTATACATGTTTGTGTGTGTGTTGGGTGTTATCATGTTGTGTGTAATACATGTTGGTGTGTTATACATTGTATGTGTGTGTGTGTGTTATAAGTGTACATTGTGGTGTGTGTACACATGTTTGGGTGTATACATGTGTTGTGTGTGTTGTGTGTGGATACATGTGTATGTGGGTTACAGGTGGTGTTACTCGTGTACTAAACAGCTCTGTGTGTGAATGGGTGATGTGTATACATGTGGTGTGGCTGTCAGTGTACAGCATGTGTTGCGGGGTGTGGGTATACCCATAGTGTCTGTGCTGTATATACACATGTGATGTGACGTGTGATGTGCTACCTACACGTCGTTGTCCGGTTTGTGTGCATATTGTGTTGATGTATAACATGCGTGTAGGTCGTGTAGTGGTGTGTGTGTGTAACACAGTGCTGTGTTGTGTGTGTGGTGTTGTTGTATACATTATGTGGTGTGAGTGTATACGTGTGTGTATGTTGTATGTGTACTGTTGTGTGTTGTGTATGTCCCATGTGGTGGGTGTATGTCTCCACCTGTGTGTGTTGTGTGTGTGTATGTCTCCATGTGTGTGTTGTACAGTGGTCCATGTGTGCTGTAGTATATGTGCTACATGTGTGTGGTGTGTGGTTGTGTACGTGTCTACGTGTACATGTGTGTGTGTGTGGTTGTGTGTGTTGTGTATATGTGTCTACGTGTACATGTGGTGTGTGTGTACTGGGTCAGTGTACTGTGTAGTTGTGTATACGTGAAGTGTGTGTAAACGTGTGTAGTGTGTAGTTGTGTATACGTGTGTGTGTTTGTGTGCTACGTGTGTGTGTTGTGTCTACGTGTGTGGTGCTTGGTGATCGATGTTGCTGTGGTTGTGTGGTATAGCGGTGTGTTAAGTTGGTGGTATACGTGTTGTGTGATGTGTGTCTACGTCGGTGTGTGCTAAGATTGGTGTGTTGCTGTGCAAGTGTGTAGTGTGCCGGTTGTGGCGATGTCGTGTGTGTTTTGTGTCCGTCTGGTCCCGTGTCTCGTCTACGGCGGACAACGGCTCTCGAGGGAGGGAGTGGGTGGCGAAGAACCAGGTGGGGGGGGATAGGATGGGGGCGGGGGAGGAGGAGGCGGGGGGGAAGGAGGGCTGGGGCAAGCGCACGATGAGGGAGGGGGGGAAGGGGAGGTGGGGGGAAGGGAAGGGAGGGGGGGTGGAAGGGTGGAGGTGGGGGGGAGCGGGGGGTGGGGGGTGAGGTGGTGGGAAGGGGGGGGAGCGTGGATGGTAGGAGTTGGAAGGAGGGCGTTGGGGTATGGCTTAGGGGGTGGAGGGTGGTGAGGAGGTGGATGGAGGGAAATAAGGGGACTGACTGACTCAAGTCGCAAGGAAGTGAAATGTGGGTGGGAGGTTAGGGGGAGTGTGAGTAGGTGAAGTGAGAGAGCGGGATGCGAAGCGGGGGGGGGGGGGTCTAGGAGGGAGGGAAGCGCGAGGGGGTGGGCGGGAGATAGAAGGGGGCAGGGTGGAGGGGGAGGGAGTGAAGACGCGCGGAGAGCTGAAGGGGGGGTGGTGGATGGAGAGTGAAGGGGTGGCGGGGGGGTGGAGACAGGGAGGCTGAAGGGGGGGGGGGTGGGTTCGGCCGAGGGAGGGTGAAGGGGGGTGGGGGTGGAGGGAGAAGGAGCGGAAGGGAGAGGGTAAGGGAAGTGGAGTGGTGAGGGGAGGTTGAGCGTGGTAGGGGTGGTGAAGCGGAGGTGAGGTGAAGGGGGGTGAGGGGAGGTATGATGATAGTGACGGGTGAGGTGTCCCCCCCGACCCCCTGGTGAAGGGACGCTACACCCTCCACAACACCACGCGGACACATGCACAAGGATTGAGACGCACACGCAACCTCCACTCAACACAGTTCGACGACCTCCCTCACCCCGTGCCGAGCCGACTCCCACGTGGTCATCGAGAGCGAAGAGGCCCAGATTGTTGTGCAGCCCCCGCTCCCCAGCATGTTGTCACCGGGCGGCCGCCTTCGCCTACCCCGGCATGATGTAGCGGGCCCAATGGGGTGGCGGGGAGCCAGGTAGAAGGACCTTACGTCACTAACCCACAAGTCAGGGAATCCGGCGTCCACGTGTGGTTGAAGGGCGGGAAAGGCACGCCTTGTTGTGGCCGATCCCCACTGCTTGTACGGGCGCTCGCCTCCGATGACTGTAGACGGACGCCGAGGGGAGGGGGGGGGGGGTTGTCTTGAATAGTGGAAAAGCGCGGGATGACACGAGGGCAGGAGGACGGACTGATTTCACGGGGGAGGAAAGCATGAAGGGCTCCGAGCAGCGGTATGCTGAAGCCCCCCCCCCCCCGGGTTATACATGCTGCTAATGTACACCCCCCCCCTACTGTGTGTGTGTGTGTCCCTGTGTGTATGTGTGTCCGTGTGTGTCCGTGTGTGTCCGTGTGTGTCCGTGTGTGTGTCCGTGTGTGTGTCCGTGTGTCCGTGTGTGTGTGTGTGTCCCTGTGTGTGTGTGTGTGTGTGTGTCCCTGTGTGTCCTTTGGGCCGTCACTCCGCCTCAGGCCAATGAGAGGTGTGCGGGGGCGGCCCAAGGGACCAATGAGATTTCCCCTAGGGACACCGGACATCCAGCAGGCAGGCATGCATGCAGGCAGGCAGGCAAACATACAGTGCTTTCACTAATATAGTATAAGATGGAAACATTTGAAGTCACTTGATCTAGACCTTTGAAACTCTGGTGACTATATAATAATTTGCCCAAGTATCTCTGATAAACCTTTTGCTTGCTTTACTTTTTTGACAGTGCCTGTATCAAACTTTAGTTGGCGTGGACACAGCTGGAGCAAATGTAAGTGTTGCAGCTGCAGTAGTGGACACCCGGCACGCCCTTACCCTGCAGCTGAATGACACCTCTACAAAACGTGAGCTCTGTCGGTGGGTATAAAAATGACACTTATATTTGAAGCTTTATACCTCTAGGAAGTTAGCTTGTGTATTGCAAATCTTTCTGTGTGGTAATGAAAAAGACCACTTATGAGGTCAGATTGGTCTCCAAACCTGCTTACCCCATAATACAGTGCTTCCACTGCAGCCAGGGATTCTGGGTAATGACATGCTAATGAACACTCTGTATGTCACTTTTTGCTTTTCCTCCACTTTAACATGGATCCCTTTTTAAGTTTACTTGCGGTTTTCCACCAAAGCCTGGGATTAATAAATGAATGGTCAGCAACCCCACTCAGACAGCTGTTTCAAACTTTTTTGGGTCACTGCATGCTGTGTGATTACTGGACAAATCAGATTTGTGGACCTTTCTGAGCACATTCGCACGTCTCAGACGTGTTCTTTACCATCGCTGTATGGTGGAGGGTTTTTGCGACCCCTTTTTTGTATTCATCATAACTTATTTGTGTGACTGTAACATTTTTATCATCATTGGCTCATTACATGGTGTATTCACTGTGCCGTTTTAGATGTACAGTGTTTTGTTCGTGCTAGACATGTGCAAGTGTCGTCCATTTCACATGGAAATAAAAAAGATAATGCATGAGGATTCCGCTCATTGTGACTATTTTGTCCTTACATTGACACTGGGCAGTGTGCGGCTCGTAACTCTTATTGTTACTGCATCAAGTGCTCTGCATCAGGAACTAGATTCTGACCGCGTCACTAAGAAGTTAGTAGCACCACATAATGTAACCAGAGAGCGTAATTACTGGCTTTATTGAACAGTATACGCATTGATGTGGGAAGAAGGCTAATGAGTGGGCATTGCATTTTATCTAGCGTGTACTGTTGTAAGCTGCAATGTCGAGTTACTATGGGCCCCTGTTTTAAATGATAAATGTTGGCACCTGAGACACAATTGTAGTTGTGGTTGGTCAGGTTTAAACGCTTCATGTGTAACACAGAGTGGGGGTGTCACTAGTTGGCTCTAAATCAGATCAATTGGAAACCAGATGCAGCAAAATGATCTAAAACACTGTTGGGCCTTCAATCACTTTGAGAGCAATTTTTTTTTTTTACTTCTAGAAAATACATAAAACAATTTTTTTTTTTTTTTTTCAAAAGGTAACATATGCTTCATATTATTATTTTTGTTTGAGAAGCAGGTGTATTAAACTGATTATCCCTCTGTTTAATCCTCCTTTCAACAAGCAATATATTATTAAATGCTGTAGTTGAAGGTACATTACCACACCCAGCATTTTATGGGTGTGTGAAGACCAGCTGCCTTTCTCTTCCCCCCCCCCATACCCCCCTAAGAACTTCAGCGTGCTGTGTAATGTCCCAGAAGGACAAAGCATGAATACAGCAGAACCTTGTCCATGCATTACGTGAAAAATCTAGAAAAACAAAGAAAAGAAGCGCTCCCTGTGGTAAAGTGAACAATAATATTAGAAAGGGTTGGTGACCAAAATAAACTAACATGACAACAGTGATGACTGATGGTGTTTTTGTGAAAACAAATGTGAGAGAGGGAGAGTGAGATCCCACATTGCGTGAGGATCAAAAAGATAGAAAAACAGACTCACGAGAGACCAGTACTTTTAACACCAAAGAAACCTTCCAGGATAACAATCGCCATGCACAGGACAAAGTAATTGAATTAATGGGGTTTATTCTGGCAGGACCAGCAAATACCCAATACAGGCATACCCCGGTTTAAGGACACTCACTTTAAGTACACTCGCGAGTAAGGACATATCACCCAATAGGCAAACGGCAGCTCACGCATGCGCCTGTCAGCGCGTCCTGAACAGCAATACCGGCTGCATACCTGTACCGAAGCTGTGCGCAAGCGGGGAGACTATAGAGCCTGTTACAAATGCGTTATTTACATCAGTTATGCGCGTATATGCCGATTGCAGTACAGTACATGCATCAATAAGTGGGAAAAAGGTAGTGATTCACTTTAAGTACATTTTCGCTTTACATACATGCTCCGGTCCCATTGCGTACGTTAATGCGGGGTATGCCTGTATAACATACTCACCACACTGGAGGACCTGGGTGAAGACTCTAGCCTTGACTAGGTGCAGGGACCTGCTTCAGTAGGTTTACCCTGTCCGCTTCTTCTTTTCCATGTATCCAAAGTGCTAGTGATGCAATAGCAACTTTGAATCTGCCGCCAGCGGTAGTTCCGTCACGCACGTAGGATCCCTCTCTGAATCCCACTAGTTTGTTTCCGTAGATAGCCGGTTTCTCCCTTTTTTCTTTCCGTACACGAAACTGATCTGCTGTGCTACCCAGCTCCTTAAGCTACATCCACGCTGCAGCTTACCGTGCTTGGCGTGGTCAGCACAATCAATTTTAATTTGTACGGCCACCCTCGCGCGGCGCGCGCTTGCTCATGAGCATTCACGGGCGCTTGCCAAGACAAATTAAATTGACTTTCAGGTGCGCTGAGGGGTCACATGACCTCAGCCAATCAGCACCAGTCAGTGTTTTGACCACGCCCCCCGCTCGCGCTGACAGAAGTTGCTGGACACCTGAACGCTCATGCTTGTCGAGTTGGTGACGTCACCACTCAAGCATCAACCTGGTCCACGGCACGGGTGACGCAGCCTTACACAGCTCTCCTGAGCTCTCTCTTAGTCCGCTGTGCCTGCTCCATGTTAATCGCAGAGTAAGCTGGTAGAGGGCTCAACAGAGGCTCGCCTGGCTGCGCCTATCAGAGGAGGGGGAGGAGGAGGGGGCGGGCTTAGGTACTCAAAACCGCCCCGTGAGGATGAGACTGCTTTGAGAGCGGGGAATTTAAACTGGCTCGCAGAAACCCATGCCTGCGGGGCTCAGACCCGGCAACTGATTACATTAGCCAGTCCTTTACCTCCCGCTGGGTAGGCACTTCAGAGTCTGTGGAATACAATGGGCTCTATTCCGCTGAGCCCTATTCCCAGATTTGATCGGCTGCCTTTCACCACTCCCCATAAGTCCTGGCACCTCAGCCGTTCCCCACCTTTGTCCTTATATAATTTCTATGGAACAGCTCGGCTAAGGGAATTGCTGAGTTTCCTTCCATAGAAAGGATACTTGCAGACATATCGCACAATTTACAGGGCTGACACCCAAATGGTATCCCAGTGATTACACACATCACACAACACTTAACATTACTGGATTCACTAAACTGGGGGGATTGATGCCACAGGGAATAAAAAGCTTCACTAACAATATCTTTACATGTATGTGATTTTACGTTCCCACCCCAGACATTAAATACATTTGGTTGAATTAAGCATTGACACAACCAGTTTGCACGGTTTTAGGGGTAGCCAGCTGGGCTTCACCTTTTTGTTTTGTGATACCAGCTACCCCTACCGTCACACTGACTATATAAAACCTGGTAAACCCTGTGTGAGTTTACGGAGCAAAACACTTTTTTTTTTCTTCACTTTTTCACTATATCGTATGTATGTATGTATGTATGTATTTTTTTAAAAGATATTATAGATGTATTTGTCACACTGTTGGCGCTCCAACAAACACCATATTTTTTTCTACCATTACGTGCACACTGAAGAATTGTTAATGCACATAAGAGAGATCATAACTACCAGCTGCAGAATGAGACTAACTTGTATTGTGGTTGCAGAAGCGTTCAGTACAAGTGAGGGATATTTTTACGAGGTTATGGTGACCCCATTGGGTCTTCATTTCACGACAGTTAAAGGGGCAATTTACGTAACATTTGTTCCTTTATTTTACCCATTTTAAATCTGAGTGTCATGATGCATTGCTCGACATTGTCTGGGTTCCAGACATATATTTATTATTAATATTTTCTATATACCTGGAATATGAAGAAAGAATGGCATCCGAACTTGACAGTTGCCATGAATCAAAAAATCCTATGTAGCTGCTTTACTACCGACATGTTCTAATGTGTATTAGAAATGTATTTGTCTCGTCATTTTCCAACACCAACCTTTCTTAACGTTTACCGGGATTTTTAGCACGTATTCTGTTGAGAAAGTGAACCATAAAACCTGGCCCGCTGACTTTGGTTTAGTGTGCTACGATACCAATAACACAACCCTAAACATCGCACCTACAGCGGCGAGAAAACTTTTCTGAACCCCTTAAGATGTTCACATATTTCAAACCTAAAATGTTATTAGATTTGAATCTGTCCTAATAATTGATAAAGATAACCTGATCAAACAAATGACACACAAACATGATGCATTTATTTATCCACAAATGATTCAACATTCAATATCAATGTGTGAAAAAGTATGTAAACCTTTAGATTCAGTACCTGGTGGCACCCCTTTGAGCAGCAATGACTTAAACTAAGCGTTTCCTGTAACTGCTGGGCAGTCTCTCACATTGGTTTTGAGGCATTTTGGCCCATTCTGCCTTCTAGAAAAGCTTTAACTCGGTGACATTTTGAGGGCTTCCTTGCATGGACAGCTCGCTTCAGGTCCTGCCACAACACTTCGATGGAGTTTAGGTTCTGACTTTGATTAGGCCATTCTCTAAAACAAGGAATTTCTTCTTCTGCAGCCTTTCTTTTGTAAATTTGCTTGTATGTTTAGAATCATTGTTTTGCTGCATAACCGACTTTCGCTTCAGCTTACGAACGGATGGTATGACATTCTCCTCCTAGAATCCTCTGATACAATGCAGAATTCATGGTTGTATCAATGATGGCATGTCATCCAGGATTGTGGCAGCAAAGCAGCCCCAAACCATCACACTCCCACCACCATGCTTGACGGTTGGGATGAGGTTCTTCTGTTCTAACTAGTGTTTCGTTTTTGCTAAACATAACGTTTCTCATTTGAGGCCAAAAAGTTCTACTTTGAGTCGTCTGACAAGAGAACATTGTTCCAGAAGTCTTGTGGATCATCTATGTGCTCTCTGGTGGACTTCAGACGGCAGCAATGTTCTTTTTAGAGAGCAGTGGTTTCCTCCTGGCTATCCTTCCATGAACACCATTCTTATTCAGTCTTTTTCTGATAGTTGTCATTTAAACGCACATAAGCCAAGACTAGTGACCTGCAGATCCTTGGACCGCTCCTGGGTAGAGTGACTGTGGTTTTGAACTTTCTCTATTTGTAGACTGTAGATCTGTCTGACAGTGAATTGGTGAATCCCCAAATAACTAGACATGGTTTTGTAACCCTTTTCAGACTGAGCATCAATAACTGCTTTGCCGAGATCCACAGATTTCTTTTGATCGTGGCATGATGTGTTTTCACACACCTATATGGTGAAGACCAAATTTACAGTTTCTGATCTTTTATATAGTGTGTTGTCTCCCAAACTCGCCCCTGATGATCTACCTAATTATTTAAACATCTTTAATTTAACTGATACAACCAGGGTTTCACTTTTACACATACCCTGACTCTTAATTACTCATTTTGTCTAATTCATATTTTTTTTTTTTTTTTTTTCAAAAGACATGGAATTGGTTAATATAAACCCTTTTGGATATTTAAGAAAATCTTGACTCAAAACCAGTGTTATCATGGAAAAAACTATCCAATCTCTGTAATCGTCATCTTAATGCACAACATTTCTCATCCTAAACCATGACGTGCCTGGTACGCCGTTAGGGCACTAAAAAAATATTATGATTTCCCAGGAGGGTTTGCTGCTTTAATGTGTGCAGTAAAATATTACCAATGTATACTTCTCGTAGTGTGGGTTTGTTATTTTTATATAATTTTTTTTTTTTTTAAGGCATATGGTTTTCTTTTCTCTGGTGGTCTTTTCCTTGCATTGTTGACTAAAGTGCCAGTACAAAAGGAGTGGCTCATCGTCTATATAATTATGAGGTCCTAGCTCGGTGGGTCCATTTTCTGTCTGCCCTGATTCACAATCTATACAGAAGGAATTGTAACATATTGTGGGATGATAAAGTGCACATTTGTAAATAATCATAGTGACACAAACCCTCCACCGTGCAGTGTACAGCAAATAAAAATATCACTTGTGAGCACATTCACGGGTTTGCAACCCTTCCTTTCCCCATTATCTCTTAGCATAGTGCTAAAGAGCTGTGTAATAGGGCAGGCATATGCTTATAGGGGGTCCTTGTTAAAGTGGACATGAAATAAAAGGTGACGTGTGCTCATTTTGCATGTCATTACCCAGAATCCCTGGCTGGGCGGAAGCATTGTATGTTAAGAGATGATGGGGAAAGACAGGGCTGCAGACCTGTGACATGTGACATGTGACATGTGACATGTGAATGTGCTAACAAGTGCTAATTTCTATTTACTAAAAATAAGTAATACTGCTTGCTCATGAATACCACCACAGCGTGGTCAAACTTATCCGGAAATATAAATAAAAATTCTGAATTGGGTGATCTAAAGAACCAAAAAAAAAAAGTAACCATATTCCCCTTTATTTATTTTCCTTTGTGTTGTACAGAATACACTACAGTTTTGGCGAATTTGGAAACTACTCCTTGTGGGTGAAGAACAACCAATCCAGTAGCAAGGAAGTAACATGTCAAATAATCATCAACAAGGGACCAATCAACAGCTACCTCCGTATGTAACCACTTCGTTTCTACCTCCTGTATGCCTCCGTTTAATTACCATCGTTCATATGTAGAAAATACATTCTTGAGATAATTGAGGCACAGGCCCTTTATTTATTTACTAGGCTGAGCTATGCCACAAGACTCCCTCCTGTGCCAGAAAACACCTTTTACAGCCCATTGCCTTGAATGGTATAATAATAATAGCCATAACATAACTTCCAGTGCTGGGAGGTGTCATGTGGAATAACACCACTTGGTAAATATGGGCCACAGTTCCGTAAAACTACTTATGTTCTTCTCAGAGTCCTATTTAAAAAATAAAATAAAAAAAATGCTGCATGGAATAAAAATATTATCAGCATATATTCAAGCACCAAAAAAAACATTGTTCCAGTGTTGCGAAGTGGACCTTTATTAACCCTAACAAACATTATGCTTGGAATTTTTATAATGAGTTAAAGCAATAAATGCAGTCATTTTAAAAGATAGATTTACTTGTCTCGGTATATTATGTATGATGTATATGTTAAAGTAGCATCAATATTGGGCATTTACTCACACAAATAGTAGGTATGCGCTATGTTGAGATACAGGGCTTCTGGTGAAAGAAGCTTGAGGAGACCGTGAAGTCCTATGGCCCAGTTACTGACAACAGCATTGCTTATAGTATCTCATATACTGTACGTGTTTAACGGAGGAGGTAATTCTATGAGTTGCACACTGTCTTGTTGGAGTCCTCCAATAACAGTCACTATGGAAGTGGTGTGGAACAGCAGCAGCAGTTCCATGTATCCATTTCTTTGTTTAAAGCTCCTGATACTGTAGCTACTTTACATATGGGTTTCATTAACAATTTGTTACATGTTTTAGTGAGATATTTAGCCACTACCCCCTCCCACCCCCCAATTGAGAGGGGAAGACCAATAAACTGAACCATTTTCATAACCTGATGCAAAGTGTAATATCACCTGCAACAAAAAAAAAGGGGGAGGGGGGGGGGGGGAGATGAAGCAGTGACACATAGCCACCAATTAATTAATGAATGTACATACAGGCAGTCCTCGGTTATCCGACACAATGCGTTACTCAAAATGGCGTTGTAAAGCGAAACACGTTTTCCCATAGGAACACTGTTTAAATGAAAGGTTCCGTTCCTGAAGGCATTTTTAACACTAAAATACACCAAATATTTTATGCAGGCAATAAGATATGCAGCACACACATAAATTATATAGTGTATATACTGTATTATATATATATATATAATATAACATAATAAATAATATATTATATAGTATAATATAATATTATATAGTATAATCTTACTATATATAATTGAAAGCACTGTATGTTTGCCTGCCTGGATGTCCGGTGTCCCTAGGGGAAATCTCATTGGTCCCTTGGGCCGCCCGCCCCCGCACACCTCTCATTGGCCTGAGGCGGAGTGACGGGCCAAAGGGGACGGACGGGGACACACACACACACACAGACACACACACACACAGACACACACACACACACTCTCTCTCTCCCCCGTCAGTTGGACCGCAGCTCACCTTCCACACACACCCCCCTCCTCTCCCGGTGCCCCTCACTCTCTCCCCCCTCCCCCTCACTCTCTCCCCCCTCACTCTCTCCCCCCTCCCCCTCACTCTCTCCCCCCTCCCCCCACATACCGTAGGCTGGAGTTAGGCCTACAGTATGTTGCCTATGTACAGTATATAATGGCCTCTATATACAGTACATAGGCAAAAATAAGACTAGCTAACCCAAAATAGGTGATTAAAGTACATGTCATTATTAAGATTGGAGAACATATTAATATAATAACCCTTTTTTAGCCCTAGTGGCTCATAGTTAACTCATGCCTCGCTGACCACTTGGGCGACTGAAGGGTTAATAATTGCCCATATGGATGCTCTGGGTGTTGTGTTTTATTTGTACGGTGTTTATATTGTATATTAATCCTTTTGCAATGCATTGGGAGCCTCAGGCATCACAGGGCTTAAATAATTGTGCCTCAAGGTTTGACATAGTCCTATGGTAGAAAAGTGTGATATCTCCAACTCATCCACCAAGTGAGGTATTGTTTATATATAATTGTTTATATATAAAACTGATTATATATATATATATATATATATATATAGGTAACAGAGCAGATGGCACACAAATACAGATGAAGACAGGTGCTTAGTCCCATATGAATGTATATAATCAAAGGCTCCTTACCAGGCAGACCAGAGAATCCAGGGAATCCAAAGCAGGCACAGCAAGGAAGAGACAGCACACTTGTTAGCAAAAAGAATTGTATTAGTGAAGCAGGCACAAAACACCTATAAATATATATATATAGACGTGTGGTAACCAGGGGATCCTGATGACCAAAGAAGACAGCACACTGCAAAGTTTGATGTCAAAAAAGTGTATTGTGGAACACCCAGGCCGCAAGTACCTTTTTTGACATGAACTTGTGCTGTGTCATGGCCTCGTTTGCTCATCAGATGTCCCTGGTGACTGCATAGCGTCTATATGCTGCATAGTGACCAGCATCCTGCGCCTAACCTATACCAAAACCTGCTGAAGTGCCAAACTCGTTCATCAGGACTATATATATGATACTATATGATAGGATATATGTCATATATATATCATACATAATATAGTATCATGATATGAATATCCTATTCATATATTATATAGTATACTATTAAATAATATTCGCTAGCATTGTTGACCATCCATTACACCTCAGTTCTCTAGCCTTGGCGAAAGTGAGCCCATATCCACCCCATCAGATTGAAACACTTCTTAGTGAACAGGCTAGAGATGTCCCAGAGATTGCGGCATCCCAGTGCGCCGGGGCTTATTCAATAACACCATACCTATAAGCAGCTATACTAGGGAGTCTTTGAGAATCACAAACCACATTGGGGTTTAAACTAAGTCAATAAATATGTGTCAAGGGGAGATTTTTTTACAAGGTATTTTTTCAAGACTGATGTTGTGCAGAGAAACTGTGGTTAGTTCTAGTTGCGAAGGTCGGGGAAGTCATTTTGGCGTTGTAAAAATGAATATAGGTATGCATTGCATAGCGTTGGATAAGCCATTCGTTGTAAAGCGAAGCGTTGTAAAACGACCACTGCCTGTATTGCTTTAACTTGTCACATTTTTGGGGAATTATTTTTTTTTTTTTTTTTTTTTTACCCCTTTTCTTTTTGCTCAATATCTAATCTATTTGTGATATCTACAATTCTGTTTAACCTACTACAGATAATATATTTTCTTTCTACTTGTGACCATGACATTGTGCCAATATAGGACGTAAAGGTTTACTTATTAAACCGTGATAGTGCCGTGGGGGGCACTATTGCATGGAAACGCCTGTTTCCTTTGCTAGACATTTACGTGTCTTAGAGGTTAGATCTTCAAGCAGCAAAACATGTTAAAAAATAAAAATAAAAAATCAGTCTGTTGTCTTGGTACATACTGTATTTTTTTTTAAAGTGATTATTGAACATTTAATGCAATTGTTAATGAGTTTTAAAGTTGGAGTTCAAGCTGCTGTTTAAAATAAATAAATACATTCAATATGTGCATCAATAAAATCTGCACCAGTGCCGTAGCTAACATGTGCGCGCTCACTCTCGCGCTTTCTCTCTTTGGTGTCGTATTTCTCTTGTACTTCATTTTCTCTTTTGTCTCCCATTTTTCTGTCTCCCTTTCATGTCTGTTTTTACCCCTGTGATTTAACCCTTCCCCTCCCTCTCACCTTTCCCAGCCTGTCTCTCAGGCTGCATTACTTGAGGCCCCACCCCCTGACCCAGGCCCCGCCCACCTACAGAGGCTCTGCAGAGGAAGTAATTTCCCCTCTGTCCTCCCTACGGCATCTCGGGGCCCCTCCCCCTGACCCAGGCCCCGCCCACCTACGGAGGAAGGAATTTCCCCTCTGTCCTCCCTACTGCATCTCTGGGACCTGTCCCAGGCCCCGCCCACCTGCAGAGGAAGGGATTTCCCTCTGCTTCCTGCCCACTTCAGGGAATTAATGTGCGGGTAGGGGGCCGGGCTGCTGACATGGGGGAGCGGGCCCCCAAGAGCACGGGCTGCCCGGGCTATAGCTACGCCCCTGATCTACACACTCACAAGTGATTAGCTAAGTTGCAAATCGATCCGTTCTCCTGTAATCAATATCTTTTACTTTACTGTCTCAGAAGAGGGGAGGGGTGTGACTTTGTAAATGGTTTTTATAGAAACAAAAATGCGTGCTACATTAGAATACATTAAAAATGTCTTTACATTTAAAAAAAACAAAACCACACATGCAGGATATTGCTTGAACTGCAGCTTTTAAAGCATCCTTTGATTTCTATAGCAGGTTTTAGCCCACCTCCCCAGCAGTGCAAGATCTTTGCAACATTTTCTTGTTTGCATTTGTATGTCTTTATTTATATAGCGCCAGTAATGTACATAGCGCTTAGTTTGTGATGATGTGTTGCCATTATTCCCAGCCGTTTCATCTGTAAACTGTGTAACAATAGATCATGTTACCTTCGTAATATAAGGACGCATTGTAGTTGCTATGTTGGGCTGCGCTTATGGCGACGCTGATGTCACGCTGCGGTCGCTGGAGAAATCAAATTGATTGAGTGACTTCCAGCGATCGCGACCAATCCGTCGCTCCATCGCGTCTACTATAAGCGCATGCGACGGCTTCAATACTTTTGTTTTGAAGCGACGTCGCTGTCGCTGCCACTATAAGCGCAGCCTTACACTGACTGAAGCAGCCATTGTTAGTCACACTCAGGATTTTTGCAGATTTATAACAGGCTTCACACAAAAAGGGGGAAATGTAGTATTGCTGCCTACAGTAAACACAATAGTTGACCCTTTGTTCATTTTTCTTTTCACAATTATTTCCTCCTTGGGTTCCTTTTTATTGATGTATCTTCCATGAGGGAAAAAAAATCTTAAATTGTGAAGCAAACCTTAAATCCGTGTGTTTATTTTTTTCCCTTTAAAAATGAGTTTTAATTTGGTATTTCCTCTTTCCTTTATAGCCATTCTTCTAGCACTCGCTACATATATGGCCATTATTATTGTCGTGTCCCTGGGATTCTTTTTGTTAAGGTAAGTATTTGAAGATGTCCCGTTTCTCCTGGGTTTATTTTCCCCCCTATTTTTTTGTTTTTTGTTTGTGACCGCTTCATGGCAACAAAAAGATGGTCTTTTAAAAGACCTATATATGCCCTTGGCAAAGCTAGCAACAAGTTCTCAGTGTTAGCAACACATGAATAACTATCTAAAAGCAGCTGGCTTATTTATAGGTGAATCATGCGTCTTTAAACCACTGTCCTTTGACCAATGCAAACTTATTAAGCAATAGAGGCGAGTTCTGCATCAAAGCGCATTAAATGAATCCTTGCAGATCATGTGCAAACATATCAGAAGCTACAAAACAGGAACATACTTCTAAAAAGAGATCAGTCAGCAGTTTCTTTTTCTTCCTTCTCCTCCTTTTTGCAGCTGCCCTCCCCAACGTTGGGTTATCAGTGTTCATATTGAGCCAGTGTTTTCATCCTTGTCGCGCGACTTCCTGTCACACTTTGCAAATGTTATTTTGACACGGGCTGACTGTGACTGCACGCTCTTGTATCTTGGCAGACTCGACGCTGTGCGAAACTGGCTGTGTAAAAAAATTAACCCCATTGAAACGGACCGGCTGATTAACTCTGTGAGTTGGAAAGGCAGCGAATTTTCGTTGATTAATTCATCACTTAGTGCTGCTTTCACACTCCTCAAATGTTCATGCATTTAAAGTTGCTGTGATTTCAGAAATGCTTATGGGACAAATGCAGGAAAATGATGTACTCCTAAAATATTCAGTATTACCTGTCTTTTTTTTAATTTATTTTTTACACAATTCAATATGTACAGTGTCACTGTTTTAATCAGAAATACTACTGCTATCCATCTAAAGCATGCTACAGCATATTTGAGTGTAGCTAAAAGGAAAGTCGCTGTAATGAGGCTTGTCAAAGGTGAACCTACAAATGTGCTTTTTAAAGCTCCATAGCAGAAATTGTACCTTTAACCCAGGGGTTCTCAACACAAGTTCTCAAGCCCCCCCCCCCCCTAACAGGTTAGGGTTTAAGGATATTTCCAGCTTGAGAAGTGCTGCCTTTAACCCATTTGCTTCCATAAATAAACAGCAGCACACTTCTCTGCTACAGGCTCTGGTCTCCTGCACAATGAAGGGATGAAGTGAAGGCTAGTTTTAATATATGGTGGTTTATAGGGGTCACCATCATATTAAAATAAAAGAAGTTTTAACAGGGTCTCCTATTTGTTTTTCTAGTTTTCTAAAAGCTGCATTATGACTTGGCCTAGTCCTGTTGTTGACAACTTGATGCAACTAGAGCCCTCAAAGTTAGCACGTGTGTGTACAAAAACAAAACATAAAATTACAGCGCCACACAAGTATAAATAAATGATTCAATCAGTATGTGAGAGGACAATTACTATGTTAATTTGTGCCAGTAACAAACCACATAAAACCTTTCAGACATACACCATATAAGACAAGGGAAAAGGATAGGGTAGGGGAATGGAAACAAATAGGAAAAAGGGGAAGGAAGGGAAAGGAAAAAGCCGAAAATAATAAACCTAATAGATCAAAAATAAACAAACACTGGAACTCCCAAACAGCTATCCGCAGGATCAACAACCTTCCTCGATCTTCTATAAAACAAAAAGGGACAGTGCGGGCTCCATAGTGTAAATTGTAAAAGGTTTATTACCACAATGCTAAAAGCAATGCACTCACAACAATTCAGTAGAAAAAACGCGTTGGATAGAAACTCTGGAATCCTGTAGTACTTCTGCTGGTACAAGGCTTGAAGCTTGTGGTTAGACGCGTGCACTGGTCTTCAGCATACACGGTCGGATTGTTCCCTTAGTGTGTGTCGACACAATGGTCCACCCTGTGTGAAAACGCTGTCTTGGCTGATCCTGGAAGCTATTCTTACTGTTTACCTGCCACTGTGCAAGAGAGCTGAAGCAAGTGGAACCAGAAAGCGTAGATACTAATGTGCTGGGGGACCATTGTGTGGACGCACACTAAGGGGGAACTATCCCACGTGTATATAATAAACTTGCTGTTGCTAATCTATCATTTCGTGTGTGTTCATTTCTTTTGGTTAAAAAAAGCAAAAAACATTGCTCTTGTATTAATGGTTAATAAACTGTATTTAACAATAAAGGAGCTGGGATCCCCCAACAGAGAAGATCTCTCTATCCAAGAACTCCAGCCACGGACATGGAATTCCTCTGCCCCGAGACTGCGTTCTCTCGACACATTCAGAGGGTAACTATCAAGCTGTACCTCTGTGGATTTTGTTTTTACTTTGAATCACCTACTGCTAAAGCAGTTGTAACTTACAGGGTCCTCCTAATGCAAGGGAAAGTCGAGCTGTAACTTTATTTAAATCTTTCTTCCAACTAAACTTGCTTTTTTAAGGGTAATTTTGAATGAATAACTTTTTATTTAATATAGCACTTTTCTCCCAATGGGACTCAAAGAGCTTCACAATTACAGTATAGTGCACGGTACGCAGCACATAGGGATGTTACAGACACTGTCCCTGCCCAGATGAGTTTACAATCTGTGCTTTTGGTGCCTGTGGCACAAGGAGATAAAGTGACTTGCGCAAGGTCACAAGGAGCTGATACCAGGAACAGAACCTGGCTCCTCTAATTCAAACCCTGTGTTATTGCTTACAGAGTCAGTGTCTTTTCTCTCCTTCAACAATTGACTGTGTGGTTATTGTGCCAAGGGCTGTGTTAAGATCACTGTATATTCACCAAGTAGCAAAAGCCATTATCACACTGTTTGACAGCCATTTAGGAATGGGATTTGTCCCTTAGCAAGGCTGAACAGGAACATGGAGGAACGGAGTTATGGCACTGGTATTGGCAGTGGGAACCTGATACTGTTTTGGCCTCAGAAAGCCCATTCATAGAGAAGATGGAGAGGGCAAGCAGAATGTCTTGTCCCTCAAGTTTTAGTTACTGCTGCAGGCTTGTCCCGAGCTCTCTCTTTCTTTCTCCTGTCTTGGTGAGCACCGCGGCAGGAAAAGGTGTCCACCGCGCACACTGCCGCTGTCTCGCTGCCCCTTTGTTTCTGTGTCAATGCCAAAACCCCTCCTTTGTAGCAACAATGGTAACAATTGTACTTTCTAACGAAGCCGGACTAGTCGAAGGTTCATTACTGGTTTTTCTCAGTCTGGTCGGGGACAGTGCATTTTTAAATGTGCTAAAATGGCCTGGAGGTACCGACCACACACAGTTGTCAGTCACTGCAGTTCCATCCAAAGTTGCGCGTCACTTATTTTTTAGGACTTTAGTGCTGCCTCTTAAACTATACCGGACAAAGTGAAATCTGGTGATTAGTGATCAACCAACATATTTTTATTAAGTTTAAAAACCTGGGTTTTTTTTTTGTATTAAAGTTATGATCCTTTCTTTTGTATTTGAAACAAAAACCTGAAAAAAACGGCTTTGAAGCTCAAAGTTGCATTATTTTCTAGAAAGAATCCTATGTCATTTGTTCCTCTTTGTTAAACCACAGAACTTTCAGGCAGTAAGAGCAGATGGTCAAACTGACTCATGCATTTTGAAAAACTTTGCACACGTCATATATAATTCTCATTTATATCTACTCTAGTTTAACTAAAGATTTTACTGTACAGCATTTCTTTAAAAACAATAACAATCCTGTTTTGTTTTGTTCTTAAAACGTAAATACGTGTACACAGTTGCCGTACGCAGTAAGAACTTGACTATTGGCATGTGCGTTTCTAAATGTTTACTTAGGATTTAAAGTACAAAATTAATTTTTGTTTAGGGAAAAAAAAAACTGTACAAAATAAATAACGGGGCAAGGAGGATTCAGAGATGATGCCGATATGTTATGTTTTAGGTTTGCTCTTATAATCATGGTCTTCGTTAATTACGGTGGAGGAAGCTACTGGTTCTTCAAACATCAGAGTTGGAATGGTAAGGTATTACTATAATTAGCAGTATTATATAACTTAGTCTGCTGATGTCCATGTTTATAGTGACATAATATCACTTATTAAACTTAGTTCCCATTGAATGTCCCTATTAAATGGTATGGGGTCAATGTGTATTGAAAGTCTAACAGCGTGCACAGTTGGACTGATCTTCTACATTCCATGCCAGAGAGTTCTTGGAGGCATTTTTCTGTCTAGAGCTTATATTCCTGGAAAGGTGATATGAAATACAAAATATACAAAAATAAGACTTATTTGTTGCAAGAAGCAAGCAGTCCTATTTGAGCTACAGTAGTGACTGAGTCTTCAAATCAATTTATTTTTTATCTTTCTGATTGTAGGGTTAACGCTGGCTGACCTCGTTTTTCCGTGGTAAGCATTTTATGTTACTTCTGAGTTTTTAAGAGCATTTGCTGCGAGTTTGTTAATAACAGATTGCGGGACCATACGTTTTCAGTAGCACTGAGCGTGACTGTCTTGTAGGTTTGTGTTTATCATGGGAACCTCCATCTCTTTGTCTCTGAACTCGATGCTACGGAAAGGCGGCTCCAGGTGGAAACTGTTTGGGAAAGTCCTGTGGAGGAGTATTCAGCTATTCCTCATTGGATTATTTGTGATCAATGAAAATTATTGCCTCGGTCCGCGTGAGTAACATATTGTTGAACTTGCTAAACCACATTATTTGTTGCATTACTTACTGGTTCACATCTGTTTCCTAAATCTTGACCATTGCCTTATTCCTTGAAGTGAACCACTTGCTGGATCTTTTATAATTCAATGTCGTTGTACTTATGTAATGACGTCTACATAGTTCAAAGAGAAAATTAGTATGCAGTGAAGTACATGTCCCTCTAAATGCCTCTAGTTTTAGGCATCACCTACAATGTTGAAAAATGAATGTGTTCACTTTTGGTCTTTTGTTTTCTACAGTAGATTACAAACCAGTAAAGTTGTCTGACCACTGTAGTATTCTTCTCTGGTGTACGGTATGGACTGTGGGCATCTGAAAAGTGTGCTAATGTTGGGGGTCTTGACAGCCTCCCACGAAACGTAGGTCGGCATTGGACGTACTTACGTCAGTGGGAGTGGTCACAGACTACCTGTCCGCTACCCATACTTAGTAATTATATACAACACTTTACTTTGTTTTCTACCTCCATGTTTGGAGAATAGACGGCGTATAGATTTAACACGTCTGGATATCAAGGAGGGGGTTAATGGCGCCTTAAGCGCCTAGGGTATTTTATTCATTACCAATTGAAGACCGAGCAGTGCAGTGTAAGTCGTGACATTTAGAGACACTATATCAGACGCTTGTAGCCTGCTACTCTGTCCAGCCACGCAGCGCCTAGGGTAATTTTTATTCCCAACTGTCTAAAATTTACAACTGTGATTCACACAGTGACGAAACGGGTCTGTCACTTCAACCAGAAGCATAGTTCTCCAGCAGGTTCATATCCGTCTTAGAACGCAACAACATACAGCCATGTGGTTCAATAAGTGTGACCTTTTTCAGGTCTTTTGGGCATAAGACGTTGTCAGCAGTGACATCTTGTCAGACAATACTAGTCTGTCAATTTGTCCGGACTCGCGGCCCTGTGAATACCACACACCCACGTATGTTTATAATTGCAATCCGGTTGATCATCTGACACAGGGTATACTGACGGATATACATCTGCTAAGGCAGGACATGACGCTATAATAGAAGCATTTATACACTAAGGCTTCCGTATCTTACCATTCCCAATACATTCAATTGACTTATGTGCCCACTCTATGTATGAATTTTCTCTGTGAGGAGGGTGTGAGACAATGTGAGCCAGCCACTCTTAGACCGATATTAACTTGTATCACTGTAGTGCCGAGCTTTTCAGCCAGCCACACTAGCCTCTAACAGATACACACGGCTCGTGGCTCACATCCACTATCCCGTTTTGTTTCCCACACAGCAACTAAACACTGGTTATCCGTGCGATCGTGAGCCCCACCGTTTATAAGTGCGGCCACTCGCCCTCCATTTACCAACCTCCTTTATTTAAAACTAGCTGAGAGACCCGGCGTTGCCCGGGATGTAAATGCGTAATAGGAAGTATTATTTATAACTCGTGGAACAATAGGTGAGTATTTGTTGTAAAGGTTTCGGGGGGGGAGAAGGGGAGCGGGGGGGGGAGAAAGGGAGCGGGGCGGGGAGAAAGGGAGCGGGGGGGGGGGAGAAAGGGGAGCGGGGGGGGGGGGGGGGGGGGAGAAAGGGAGCGGGGGGGGGAGAAAGGGAGCGGGGGGGGGGGAAAGGGGAGGCGGGGGGGGGGGGAGAAGGGGAGCGGGGGGGGGAGAAAGGGGAGGCGGGGTGGGGGAGGAAGGGGAGCGGGGGGGGTAGAAAGGTGAGTCGTTGGGTTGCTAAAGGGGAGGCGGTGGGTGGTAATAAAAAATTTTAGGCTTGTTTTTTTTATAAAATTGGCTCTTTGTTTTTATCGAAATAAATGTTCAAGCGTTTGTTTTGTGATTAAATGTGACGGGGGGGGGGGGGGGTGGTTGTGGAGAAGCAAGTGTCCTATGTACTTGTCATAAGTTATGGTAGGGGCATTTCCCCCCCTCCTCCGTGCGGTCCGTACCCCTCTGGCTGGTTCTGCTCGGTGTGGACCCCCCCCCCTTTCCCCTTTACTCCCCCCCCTTTCCCGTGAGCGTCCGCCCCCTTCCCGTGTACCTCCCCCCCCGTTCCCCGTTACATTCCCCCCCCTTTTAGCCGCACTTTCCCTCCAGGATGATTGACATAAATTCCAGTTGGCCCCCCCTTGACTCGGCGCCGGGGGGGAGAGGACCCTTTCACATGCATCCGCCGCTTATCCCTTCTTTTCCGGTCGCCCCCTCTTTTCCCGGCTTTCGCGTGAGTCCGCCGAACCAGCCCCCGCCGCGCCCTGCTACCCGGGAAACATCCCCGCTCTATGGGGATGGATCTCTTTTCCTGCGAACGGACCCTCCATTCTGTTCGCCTACCCCCCTTCTCCCGTCGTTTTTCCCCCGATGTGTCCCTCCTGCCTGAGTGATGCGTGCAGGCGGCTGGCAGGGAAAAAACAGGCGCCCTGTTGGGCCCTAAGACTCGCGTCTCCCCGCCCCACCGCCTCACCACTCTCTCTTGGTCTTCTGGCTGAGCGGCGGTAGGACAAAAGCGCCCTGTTTGTGGTGGCCGGAGGCTGAGGCGGGAACCGCAGTGGCCTGAGGCTGAGGCGGCAGCGCAGTGGTCCTGAAGTCTGATGCGGGACGCGCAGTGGGCCTGAGGCTGAGCGGGACGCACAGTGCTTACCTTAGTGCGTGGGTGTTTAGCGCCGGGGAGTAAGTGTATGCGGCTTGGGCTTAATATATTTCCGCGCTTCCTCTTCCGGGAGCCAGTGCAGACTACGCACGTGAGTGGTGGGGAGGGGGCGGACAGAGGGTGTGTGTGTGTGTGTGTGTATAGAGCTGCTGTGTTGTGTGTGTGTGTGTGTGTATAGAGCTGCTGTGTTGTGTGTGTGTGTGTATAGAGCTGCTGTGTTGTGTGTGTGTGTGTGTGTGTGTGTGTGTGGGCCGTCACTCCGCCTCAGGCCAATGAGAGGTGTGCGGGGGCGGGCGACCCAAGGGACCAATGAGATTTCCCCTAGGGACACCGGACATCCAGGCAGGCAAACATACAGTGCTTTCACTAATATAGTATAAGATTCGCATTTTGTTTTTGGTACGCCTCATACCGAGGTTTATTTAGCGATCATTATTTTAATTGATGATTTCTCCAAATAAAGTTTATTTTAATGTATTCATCATTACAATTAGTTTAGTCTCCTTACTTTCTTTTCTAGGTCTTGTGTCCGGTAATATCACTTCATCAGCCATTTCAGAGTGCTCTCAGTATAGGGGTCCTTTATTCTTTGTTTATCACTTCATCAGCCATTTCAGAGTGCTCTCAGTATAGGGGTCCTTTATTCTTTGTTTAGTTGTTCAGTCATTTCCCCTGATCGCAGCACCTATAGCCAGGCTGTAGCGAGGGTTCTCCTTTCCTCCCCTATCCCCTTGTTTTCCCTGGTTGCGCTAATGCTGGGGGTGCAAGATTTTTTGGGGGGGGCACGGCGATTAGAGGCCCCGCGCTCTTCCCTAAGGAATTTAAATGAAATGCCGGGGGACCGCTCGTGGCCTCTGTAACTCACTTACCTTCATTCAGCCGGCTTTGGGCGACGCAGCGTCATGTGACATCACATGAACCCGCTGCGACATTTGGCGCTGGCACAAAGGTAAGGGGGGGGCGCGAGCACTGGGGGAGAGCAGGCAGGGGGGCACAGCACCAAACGTTTGTGCACCCTTGTGCTAGTTATCCCTTGACTCAAAGCTGTGAAGATTTAACGATCCCAAACCAACCTGCTTAAAAACAACCACATACTGTACATCAGGTTAGTTTGCGTAAGGTTGAGGTGGAGATGTCTTTAAGTCAGTTGGTAGTCCTAGTGGGCAGAACCATTTTGTTCATCCTTATGACTTGGAGTTAGGCAGTACCTGTGATCTGTGCTATTTATTAATATGCAAACTTCGTTGCATTTCTTGTCACACTGTTGAAGAAGAGACCTGTTGTGTTTTTCCTTCCTCACCGTCTGCTCTGTTGCAGTGTCCTGGGGTGATGTTCGCATCATGGGTGTTCTTCAGCGTCTCAGCCTGACGTACCTGCTGGTTTCTGTCTTGGAATTGCTCTTTGCTAAAACCTTTCCAGAGACACTGCCTGAGGTAATACATTTGGCTTGTATTCTTACTTCATATAGATCAGTAGTTCCCCAACTCCATTCCTCAAGAACCCCACAACAGTTCGGGCTTTAAGGAAATCCCTGCTTCAGCACAGTTGGCTTAATACAATGACTGAGCCACTGAATGAGCCACCTTTGCTGAAGCAGGGATATCCTTAAAACCGGGCCTGTTGTGGGCTTCTTGAGGACTGGAATGAAGAACTGCAGATATAGATCAACCCAGAAATGTGTACATTAATGTGACCCGTCCTGTGTCTTTCAGATCTTAGCAATGTAATAAAGGTCACTAACAAAGTTGACAAACTGCTCACTACATTTTTATTAACACCTGACTATTAACATTTACACAGCATATATTTTCTTAAGTAATGGTGTGTTAGTACCCGCTCCGGTGCAACAGTTCAGAGAGAAGCCCTTTATTACGGGGCCTTATGTTTGCACATGAAGTACAAAGAGTGATGTGAAGTTGATGGTTAACCTAGTTTGAAAAGAGGCACTGCGTGTCATACAAAGACACTGTGAGGTAGGGACCTTTTTGATTTAATATAAATAATTAATAATAGGTGGCTTCTGAACCTGCGTTCTAAATGAAGCGGGATATATTGTAGTTGATGCATTTCACGTGCATGTACACCCACTATTTTTAACACACTTTTTTTTTGTTTGCACTTTATAATAAGTTTAAAAATTTCATCACAAATAAGACCGTTACTCCTTATTTTTGATGCTTGACAAACTGCTAAATGCTGTAATAACCGTTACAAAGTTTCCACCATTGGGGCTAATTAGTTTCTAACTTGAATGACTTCTCGGACATGTTTACAAGAGTTCCCTTAAAGATTTATCATTATCTGTAAAACACACTGGAAGGTTTTTTTTTGACCAGGATGAAAAAAAGTTATTCGCAGGCTTCATCTTTAAATAAAGCTGAAGTACTGTACAGAAGGGGACCCCAAGGGTAACACCAATGATTTTCAGGGGTGGCGTTTAAAAAATAAATTAAAAAAAAGTGTGTGTGTCTACTCCCCTTAAATGTTAAATCAGAACACAATTGGTCTCAAACCCATCCCTAGGGCAACCCAGCCTTGAGCACAGCATACGGCAGGAACATATAAATGTACTTGGTTCACGTTTTGAGTAGTTCTGATTTGGCTCAGGTGCAGTGTGGGGAACAGCCTGGTCAGCATCGCCATAGTCACTGACTAATTATAGTGTTTTTCTAGTATTTCTTCAGTAGTTGACATGTCGAGGTTTCTTTGTTGTAGAACCGTACCTGTGTCCTGCTGCAAGACATAGTTGTCTTCTGGCCTCAGTGGATTTTAATATTGGCTCTTGAAGCGGTTTGGCTGTGTCTGACTTTCTTGCTACCAGTTCCGGATTGTCCTACGTAAGTAATAAAGTCAAATCTTTTCTATTTATTTTTTCCCCCACTCTTTGTTACACTCGGAAGGTGTTGGAACACACACTGTTAACAATGTAGCTTTTGTTGTTGTGCCAATTGAGTGTTAACGCACAGAAACCCTAATTCAGGTCAAGTTTGTTAATGGATGTGGTTGTCGCCATATACCTTCGTTTTATGTATGTAAATAGTGTTGTTTTTATCTTCATTTTAGGGGATATTTAGGTCCTGGTGGAATTGGAGATTACGGAAAATATCCTAATTGTACAGGAGGAGCAGCGGGTTATATTGATCAGTCGATCCTTGGTAAAGAGCACATATATCAACATCCAACTTCCAATGTGAGTGACTGGGACAGGGGTTTCACAATATGCAGCTAGCAAGGAATTGTAGGGCTGCAATTATTCTGTCTACACCTTGCAATTGTTTATACAGCAGCTTCTATATTGTTTGTCTATGGTCCCTCCCCCCTCATTCCTACACTGGTCCCTTACCCTCATTCCTACATTGGTCCCTCCCCCTCATTCCTACACTGGTCCCTCCCCCCCATTCCTACTCTGGTGCTCCCTCCCTCACCCCCCCATTCCTACACTGGTCCCTTCCCCTCATTCCTACACTGGTCCCTTCCCCTCATTCCTACACTGGTCCTCCCCCCCCCTCCCCCTCATTCCTACACTGGTCCCTTCCCCTCATTCCTACACTGGTCCTCCCCCCCTTCCCCTCATTCCTACACGGGTCCTCCCCCCCTTCCCTCATGACCTACACTGGTCCCCCCCCCCCTCCCCTCATCTCCTACACTGGTCCCCCCCACCTTCCCCTCATTCTACACTGGTCTCCCCCCCCCTTCCCCTCATTCTACACTGTTTCCCCCCCCCATTCCTACATGTGTCCCCCCCGCCTCATTCCTACACGTCTTCCCTCCCCCGGCCTCATTCCTACACTGGTCCCCACCCCCTCATTCCCACTCTGTCCATCGTCCGTCATTACTAGACTGCCCGTTGTCTGTCCTACACCATCAGTTAAAGTTGTTTTTCTCTGAAAAAATAAATAAATAAGAAGTTTGTGATATGTCCTTTTCATCATATCTAACTTAACGCTTTTTCGTGTGTACGTATACTATAAATGTACTGTGTACAGTTAGGTACGGAAATAATTGGACACGACACAATTTTCATAATTTTGGCTCTGTGCGCCACCACAATGGATTTGAAATGAAACAACAGAGATGCAATAGAAGTGCAGACTTTCAGCTTTAATTCACGGGGTTGAACAAAAAATATGTATGAAAACGTTTAGGAATATCAACCATTTTCATACACAGTCCCCTTATTCAGGGGCTCAAATGTTAATGGGCCAAAATAACACAATCATAAATAAAATGTTCATTTTAATACTTTGTCGAGAATCCTTTGCAGGCGGCAATGAATGCTGAAGTCTGGAACGCCATGGACCTCACGAAACGCTGGGTTAGTCCTTTGTGATGCTTTGCCAGGCTTTTAATTGCAGTGTCTTCAGTTGTTGTTTGTTCGTGGATCTTTCTGCTTAAGTTTTGTCTTCAGCAAGTGAAACATGCCATGCTCGATAGGGTTGAGATCAGGTGATTGACTTGGCCATTGCAGAATATTCCACTTATTTGTCTTAAACTCCGGGGTTGCTTTCGCAGTATGTTTTGGGTCATTGTCCATCTGTAAAGGGAAGAACACGTCCAATCAACTTCGCTGAATTTGGCTGAATCTGAACAGACAATATATCCCTATACACTTCAGAATTCATCCGGCCACAAAAATAGGAGCGCATGAAAAGGAGAACCAGAAAACCGAAATTAATACATATATCTTTATAATATAAAACAAAGATTACCACAAAAAATTGTATCACAATGAGAATCATAAGACATACATCAAAACCATCAAAACGTTCCCGAAGGTCGCCCGTGGACCCCACCCAGGATAGTGGGTACTACACCACCCTATACTAGAAGTGAACCCCCCAGATGCGTATTGGGAAAAGGAGCACTAAGGACAGCCTAGTTGGTTTAAAACAGACCCTAGTAAACTCCAGGGAATCTCCTAGTAGCGTCCTGGGCAGCAGCACGGAAGACTGTCGTCACGGACGTTATGTCGCTGCGTATGACGTCACCACCTACACGTTTCGTGTCAAATGACACTTCTTCAGGGCATGGTCATGTGATTGCATGGTGATGCATTAACCTATGGAGGTATTTAAGTATCACCATGCGATCACATGACCAAGCCCTGAAGAAGTGTCATTTGACAGGAAACGCATAGGTGTTGACGTCATATACGCAGCGACGTAACGTCCGTGACGACAGTCTTCTGTGCTGCTGCCCCAAGACGCTACTAGGAGATTCCCTGGAGTTACTAGGTCTGTTTTACACCAACTAGGCTGCTTAGTGCTCCCTTTTCCCTATACCATCTGGGGGGTTCACTTCTAGTATATGGGTGTTAGTACCCTATCCTTGGTGGGCGACATTGATCGATTGGATCATTTTGAATGTAGTGTCTTATGATTCTCATTGTGATACAATTTTTTGTGGTAATCTTTGTTTTATATTATAAAGATATATGTATTAATTTCGGTTTTCTGGTTCTCCTTTTCATGCGCTCCTATTTTTGTATCTGTATGTGCCGAGTATGCCCCGCTGATCACGGGAGATTAGGAGCTGCTGGGGAGACTGGATTAGCTGAGGGAGAGCAACTGGAGGGACAGTGCACACAAATACCCCCTTTTTCAGAATTCATCCGGCTGCTTCTGTCTGTCACATCAATAAACACTAGTGACCCAGTGCCATACTTTTTTCTTCCCATCATTCTGGTAGAGGTTGATCTTGATTTCATCTGTACAGAGAATGCTGTTCCAGAACTGTGCTGGCGTTTTTTAGATATTGTTTGGCAAAGTCTAATCTGGCCTTTCTAGAGACTTATGAATGGTTTGCACCTTCTGGTGAACCCTCTCTATTTGCTCCCGTGAAGTCTTCTCTTTGTGGTAGACTTGGATAATGATATGCCTACCTCCTGGAGAGTGTTCTTCACTTGGCTGGATGTTGTGAAGGGGTTTTTCTTTACCATGGAAAGGATCCTACGATCATCCACCACTGTTGTCTTCCGTGGACGTCCAGGCCTTTTTGTGTTGCAGAGCTCACCAGTGCGTGTTTTTTTTTTCTTTCCCACAATGTACCAAACTGTTGATTTGGCCACTCCTAATGTTCCTGCTATCTCTCTGATGGATTTTTTTTTTTTTTTTTTGCAGCCTAAGGATGCCCTGTTTCACTTTCATTGAGAGCTCCTTTGACCGCATGTTGTGGGTTCACAGCAACAGCTTCCAAATGCGAATGCCACACCTGGAATCAACTCCAGACCTTTTACCTGCTTAATTGATGATGAAATAACAAAGGAATAGCCCACACCTGTCCATGAAACAGCTTTTGAGTCAATTGTCCAATTACTTTTGGTCCCTTGAAAAAGAGGGGGCTACATATTAAAGAAATGTAATTTCTAAACCCTTTCTCTAATTTGGATGTGAATACCCTCAAATTAAAGCGGATAGACTGCAGTTTAAGCCCATATTCGTTATTTAACTGTAACTTGAATTTATTTTGGTACACAGCCGAAATAACAAAACTTGTATCGGTGTCCAATTATTTCCGGACCTAACTGTATATATTACATTTGGTTTTGCAAAGATTACATTTTAACTTGCTGCAATTATTGAAATCTGGTTGTCGCCCGTGGAAACAACTACATGTACATTTCTGCGTTGACGGTAATATCTTTTAATCAACCTACATGAAACTTATCATGCTAGAAGTTTTTCATCTCCAGCCAGAGGCATATGGCTAAAATGTGAGGCTCACGCGTAGGGAATATTGCAAAAGACTGTCATTGGAATATAATTACATCATGTTTTTTATCTATATATTTTGTAGGTGGTGTACAAAACAACTGTGCCTTATGACCCAGAAGGAATACTGGGGACTATAAATTCTGTAGTCATGGCGTTTTTGGGACTTCAGGTATGATGGACATACATAAATCAGACTGCAGATTTAAATTCCTGACACGTATGACTATCCCATACCAGCAACGTTTTGATTTGGAGACCTGTGTGCCCTGTGACTTAGGGTCATATTTTGCTATGTGGAAATATGTAAAGCTAAATTTATGAAGGGTTTTCACTTAGTTGATGGAACATAATTGCAATGTGGTAGTTTTTTTACTACCAGGAATCAAGCAGTTGCAAGGCGTTTCGGTATCCTGTTCTACTAATTGTGGGTTATTCCTGTTGTGTTGCATCATTGGTCTTGTTTTAGCATGTTGTGTTTTTATGAGCTCTACATGTGACTTCTTGTATTGTCAGTCGTAGAGGCCAAAACTTTATTCTTTTTATGCGAGTGAGAAAGTCGAGCCCTTGATGAAAATTAACTCTCATTGTCTGTTTACTTAACTGTAGAAAAGCCTTGGCACACAAGTGCTGGTATTGGAGCCACATTTGCTTGTACAGTGTACCCCGCCCCCCACTGACGTAGAGGGGTCTCTTCCGTTGAGGTCACGTTCACCTTTCCATGAGAACTGAATTCTATAACGACAAAACGAGCATAACTGGCGTGATGTTCTCAAGACCTCATAAGGGTCACTGGCGTGTCAGTTCCTGTCAGGTTGTGAGAACATCAAAGTGCAAGCAAGGCATTGTCAGGGGGTTCCAATTTGTGTTCCAAGGAATGTGGGAGGTTCCGGAGTCCAAATTTGGTGATGGAGAATATTTCGTGTCTGTCTCTGTCTGGTACTATAAAAAAAAAGTTACTGTATTTTCAATAAATATATTCACCACACACACCACATTGTTTTAATCTACATGTCTACTATTTTGAGCAAATGTTCAAAAAATATGTATATAATATATATTTCTTATAGTTGTTGTTTGCATCTATTGCAGGCTGGAAAAATACTTATATTTTACAAAAATCAGCACAAGCAGGTGATCGTGCGTTTTTTTACATGGAGTGTCCTCATGGTATGTATCTTCTATGGCAAGTTTCTTTGTTTATTTTACTATACTTGATGTTAGAAATAAAAAATAAATGTTGGCAACATAAAGAAGCAATGCTCATTATTCAATAAACAAAAAAAATGTTTTTCATTTTCAAAATACTTACTTTACCAATTATTGGGTACAGATTGAGTGCTGATTCAGTCTCCCAACTGCAAAGCCTGTGCAAAAAAAACACCAGCTTTCAGATGAAAAAAACCCAGTAGTGCTAATGATTAGTGATTTTTTGTTTTTGTTTTTCACACTGCAAAGCATTAATTGGAAAACCATAAACTTGTCTTGAAATGTTTTTGTTGTTGCGAGGAACCAAGTTTTCCAGAATTGGATTACGATATATAAATAAAAACATCACTTGTGAGCACATTCACATGTCTGACAGGTCTGCAGCCCTGTGTGTACTGTGTATATATAAACATTTCTTCTTTGAATACTCAAGCATCCTAATGAACATGATACTTTTTGTATTTTTTTTTTTTTTTTACATTACTGGCAACAAGTGAAAAATTACCCAAGCAATCCGTGCAGACTACTGTACTCGAATTACTTTGGTATCTGCTCAACTATTCAGAGCTTAACATACACTTTTTTTTGTCTGTCAAGAGTTCTTATGGAAAAAATATCCCATGAGTTCTAGGACTTTGTTTCTTCATGTTTCTGGTTGATGGTTTCTCTGCTTTTCTGTGACATAACGGTTAAAAGCATTTTGACATCTTTCAACTCAGTATATCAGAGTTGCGATTGCATGCCTATTGAGCAATAAAGAGGGTAACCCCGTAATATCAGTTTGTATTCCACCTTACAATGTTCCTGATATGTATTTACTTTCTCTCCCACTTGGCTTTTCTCTTTTTAGGGTGTCGTGTCAGCAATTTTAACAAAATGTTCCCAAAATGAAGGGTTTATTCCTGTGAACAAAAATCTATGGTAAGTGAAGAAAATGCTTGGCATTGAATTTAAAATGCTAAACCGGGGGCCATCCTGTTCTGCAGCACGGCAGCGTGGAAGAGGCCCGTGCTTCCTGGGCCTAGAAGAGGAGAAGGAAACGCAAAATAGAGTGGTGTAGAAATACTGGTATAGCTTTGGTTCTACGTGGGTTTTCTCTTCCGATGGGTGACAGGTATGGGACGGAGGAACGGTTCAGGAAGTTGTAGGAATGCTTAATACATTTAAAAAAAAAAAATGTAAACACCTTTTTAAAGAGGAGATGGAGACCCAGTCTCTAGATTTGACAAAAGCCATGTTATGCATGTCCACACAGCACGTCCTGCATCATATACAATTAAAGTGCACTTAATTGGTGTTCAGCTGTTGGAAGAATGCCCTTCCTTTTTTTTACATTGTATTTCCTAGATCTAGGTTCCTATGTTTCATGTGCTTTATTCTTAACTCTGCAGGTCCCTCTCCTATGTGACAACTCTTAGCTGCTTTGCCTTCTTTCTTTTGCTGCTCACATATTACTTGGTGGATGTGCAGAGCCTCTGGTCAGGCGCTCCGTTTTACTATCCAGGTAAAAACATCACGCTCACTCTGCACACACTGTTTTAATAAACCTTTTGGTTTTGCACATGATGTCCATTTACATTATTGTCACGTGCAATGTCCATGAATAAAGCACATGGGGCTTTTTGTTTCATCAAATATTTAACCGGAATAATAATGAGATGTACAGTAATACTCCGTCTTTTATCAAGTATGTTCTGGGTACAGAATATTGGAATTACATTATTTATTACATTACAGACTCGTTTAAAGTAGGGAGTAACCAACCTCACGTTCAGCCACTCAACTTGGGGAGGGGGCCCCAGCTACGTGATAAACAATCCCTGTCCTTAAAAATTTACAGGGGGGTCGGGGGGAGAAAAGAGAGAGAGAGAAACGTATGTTGCTATCTTTGATGCAATTCTAGGGGGAAAACTACACCAGATTTCAAAAGCACGGTAATCATATTGCTTTCTATGGATTTTTCTTTTCTTTCATACATCCAGTTAACTTTTTTTACACCCAGAATTGCTGCGGTTTAGTACAGATAATACAGTGACGTATAAACTCCTTAGTGTTATTTAATTCTCGTGGAATTTTTCAGTTCACTCCAATATATAACAAAACCAAATTTATTCTTCCATAGTGAAGACGAGGGGGCGCGGCCATGACGTCACCCGGCAGGTTCGCCCTCTGGCTGAACCGCCGGGGGGTGTGGCCAGCGCTCCGTCGCAAGTCCTGAACACAGTTTTCCTGTCTTCAGAAAATCTGGCCGCCCTGCGGCCAAAGTAGGTAGAAAGATCGGCCCATTGAGGGGTGGTTCTTGTCCCTGGCATGTGCTGCAGCGGGGACCTAGCCTTAGGCAGCATGTCCATAGCCTCTCATTCTCCACTCTCCCGCATTATAGCCGCAGACAACTGGAGGCACTTCAACGATTTTTTATCACTTTCAAATGTTCTAAGGGACATTCAGGGTTAACTTAACGCATCTTTAATTGGTGTTAACTATGGATGAGTGACAGTTTCAGGAGATGTACAATATGGGAATCTACAAGCCTCCCTTCCATTTGGGGGAAGTACAGGGAGGTGCTCAGACATGGAGAGTTACGGTGTTTGAATGGCTGAAGCTGTAACTCAACCTTCATGCTTGTGTATTCAAGACCAGGATACATAATGTTTTTCTCCGGTCTATATAGACAACCCTTTGGTTGAGCATTCTGGAAAATGTTGTTCTAAGGAAAATAAAATGTTGGATTTTAATCTTTTTTAGGAATGAACTCTATACTGGTTTACGTGGGACATGAAGTGTTTGCAAATTATTTTCCCTTCAAGTGGAAGATGCACGACAGTCAATCACATGGAGAGCACCTCGCCCAGTGTCTGCTAGGTACTTCCATCTGGGTGCTGATATCATACATTCTCTACAGGAAACGAATATTCTGGAAGATTTGAGAGCACTTCCAACTTGGCATCTATTATTGACAGAGGTGAAACCACAGGAAATGCCATTTAGAGACCCTGCCTTTCCACCCTGAGGGTTTAAAGTGGAACAACGTGGACTGTTTTATTTTCATTAGCAATATTTCTGTAGTGCTGACATACATAAATGGGGTTCATTTTTTTTAGAAAAAGAAAAAAATTACAATCTCTAACTTGATGCAACACTTTATGCATTTTTAATTGTATTTATTTCTGATTCATTCTTTCAGATTTTAGGATCTTGTATTTACATTTGCCTTGAATGCAGTTTTGTGCATGTGTTATTTAGGCAGGTTTTCTCAGCCAAGCATTTGTGGAAAAAATAAACTTATCATGCAGCAAGTTAAAACTTTAGGGTAGATTAGAAAATAGATTTGCCGATCCATACCCTGCAGTGTCCGAACTCGATGTTTTAGAGACTGCAACAAATCTGTAGATGTAGTGTCGATGGTGGTTTTTTTTTTTTTGTTTTTTTTTATTGTCTGTTCATCACCAACCACCCTATTGTGTGTTACTTCAGAAAGCGAACGAAAGTTCATATCTGCGCTTGCACAATGAACACATTTTGCATATCTTTTGATAAATGAACCCGTATCCGCTTAATGTAAACCAGTCAGCTACTATAGTGGTAAAACTGCTTCATGTAGATTTTAATTCAAGCAAAGTTATCAAATTTTACCTATATTGCACAGCCAGTTTTCAATTGATTGCTATTTTAACAGTAATTTAAAAAAAAAAAAAAAAACAATAATTGCATTCTTGGTTACATGTTGTGCATTTACAGCAAAAGTTGTGGTTTCTAGTATCACGTACTGTTTGATAGGGGCATTTAAGTACGTTGGTGGAAGATATTGTTTTTTCCCGGTACTCATTAGGCTGAGAGGGTGGTGACGAGAGGACCTTCTACCCTTTTACCATCACCGTTCAAAAAGCCTTTTTAGTTTTCAAATATTACATTGATCTACAATTCATGCTGGAATTGCACGGTCATGTTTCATGTTCTGTGCATAATTTTTACTCGTTTTAAATAAGATCCATTTCTTTAACCTAGTTATGTGATGAGCTTGAGCATTCCTTGACTACATATACTGTGTAGTCAACTTTTGTTTCATTTTCCTCAAAAATGTAATGCCACATGCAAAGTAAGTCCCCTTCTTCTCACACAAGAGGCTCGCTGGTCATTACATCTTGATAACGTGCAGATGATTCTTTGACGTTGGTTGCCAAAGAGACAATGATGGTGTCGGCAGATCAAAAAGCAGGATCCATCTGCTCAAGCCCATGGAATAAGAATAAAGGGTCAGGTTTTTTTTTTTTAACAGGAAAAGTGCAATCACTGTAGCCATGCAGTGCTGCAAGGACACAGCAAAAACCTTCTAGTATTAGAATAGGGTGTAAAGTAATATTTGGTGTTTTTCACAGTGCTGCTAAAAGTTAATTTAGATTCAGGATGGGTATTTGCTGGCTACAGGGAAGCTTTGCTATGTACTTGTATGTTTTGAGAGAAAATGTGTTTTCTGTCTAGATTTTCAGTGCTTTCTTCATCACTTTGATATTCTAAAAGCGCGTGCTGCCCTGTTTGAACATGGACAATTCTTAGTTGGGACTAGAAGGTATTTATCGTAGAGAAATATTTTTCATAATGCCCCACTTTGCTGCTAGGCCCATGCTTCAATGCAATAAGCACATCTGGAAGCAGATACATTAGGCGTTTGTTAACAGAAGGCAATCCGGCCTTCAAAGCGTTGAGATGTACTGATTTTCTTGCTGTGCAGACACTAGGCCCGGGTTTATTTTTCACAATTGAATTCACTACTGGGTAACATGGCTGCAAACCTTTTTAGAAAAGTAATGTCACACACTACGTGTACTACAATTTTTTTTATTTTTTGCTAGGGCAGCATCGGCTAAACATTCACGTTGCTTCTGAACGGCAATTAGAACAAGCTTTATGTTTTTTTTTTTTTTTTAATCTGTGGGGATTAAGTGTCATACATGACCAGATTATAAATTTAATAAGGGAATCAAGATTTTTTTCACTGCAAGTTGTATGTATGTCGCTTCTCCATGGAGCTCAACGGTGGTAAAATCAACCCCCAATGTGGTTTTAATAGTGTGTGTAAGCTGAACCCAAGAAGGGTCACAAAAGGGAACTTGTATATATTTGTTAATAATGTTGAGTACTTCTTATATCGTAACTGACCGACTTCTACTTCATTAATAATGTTGCAATCATAGTTTTGAATAAAGTACTGCACACACAGAAAACGCAGTTGATTTTATAAAATGGTATCTCCCCGTGGCAGGCCAATAATAATAAATTGCATCCTGAATTTCCTCCAAGCTCCGGTTAGTGCACCCAATCTGGTTTTATGGGAGTTAACGGAGCTTGATGAATCTGTCCCCTTTTTAAAGTGCTTTAATTGGTCAGTTCTGACTGCAACACTGCTAATGCTGTAATGAGATGCCAACCTATTGCCAAATTAATAAAAAAGCTGGTCCACTCTTGGACAGCTAGAATGACGTTATGAATATTGTGGGGCAGTCCAGAAAAGACCCATATTTACCAGGCATTCTTCTGCCAAAGACACCTTCTGGTGCTTGAAAGATTCACCTGAATGGGGGACTGTAGGTTGTATTCCAGCGCTACAAAGCGCCCTATGGCAAAAGACTGCTTAGTGAACATTGCCTGCAAAGTGCCCTTCAAGTAGTTCTCTACATGATTTTTAGAACACGAGGCACAGAAAGGGAATGTCAGAATCCTGGTTCAGGTTAAGTACAGCCAGCACCAACCCCGTTGCTGCCTAAAGGAACTGCGATGGTTGCACTAACCCTTCTGGCAAGAAACCTGTTAATATTTCAAAGATTGGTAATATTTACAGCTATTCATTGGTGATATCTGTAGTCCTTTTTAAAAAAAAAAAAGTTTTTATTTCTGTTTAACCTGGTCCAATGGTAATCAGTGTTGTCTTAAGCAAGCTATGGCAGCTTTGCCCATAATGGCTCTGGATTCTCTGCGACCAACATGTGGGACCCAAATAGAAGAGACAAATGTGCCGTTCAGAGGGTGTCCCCATTTAGTGGCCTTTTCTGTGGTAGGGGGAGCAGTTCTGATGCAGTACAGGAAGGGCCTTTGATATTCAAATAGGCTAAAGCCAATCCTGGCACCTGTATCTCTTATCTCTGTGTTACAATATGTTTTGCATTAATAGAAAGTTACTCAATTGTATTAATTATGTCACTCTGCATTTTTTATTTTTTTTTAATTTCATGCAACGAAGTAATATTGTTTTGAACATTCATGTGGTCTTTTTGGTTTTGGAAAAAAATAAATAAAAGTGAATTTTATCTTTTTGTGTCTACCCTCTAATTGTATTCTGCTTCTTTTTGTTCGAAAAAGCTCAAGTTAGTTTAAATCCGCGTTGAATATTTTGAGGGTGTGCTTAATTTTATTACAAAGAAAAAACGGAATGGAGCACACAGGCATAAACTCTATAAAGAAAGGTAGTCATAATGAGATTCTCCGTTTTAATAGTCTTACGTTTGTCCTGATTTTCTGATGGTATTAAAATGTATTTTAATTGCGAAAGTATTGGTGTACAAATATCTTTAGTGGCTTTATAAAACCCTGCCCGCCCAGCTAATAATCTAAGTGCCTGACTGCACTACGCTCCGTTATGCTATTTATCCTAATATTAACCAAAGACATATTTTGATAGAGTTTAAAGATATAGATGGATATATAGATATATCTATATCCCCCAACTATGCTAATGACTGGCAACCCATATTTCAGGGTGTAGACAAGGTAGTGCTGAATGAACCTAACGTTTAACTCTATGCTAATGAGTTAAATGATGGACATGGTTATCTTGCTCCCATTCGACCCTAAGCTATTCTTGTTAAATAAACCGTTACAAGATCCAGATACACATTAATAAAAAAAAAATCACACACACAGCCACTACTACATGATGCTCCATTGAATAAACCTAACTTCCATCAATTACAGATTGAGGACAGATTATGGCATAAAGTGAAGATGGAAAAAAACAACTAGTTTCTTAAATGATGCCTGCTTCAAATTGCTGAAAACCTGGCCACCATGAATCGCCTACACAACAGTATATGAACATACCCAGGTTAAGTCCTGAATCCATTTTATTCCAAGTCCACATTTTTTTTCACACACAGTATCACTAAATGGACACCAAGCCTCATGCATTGTCTCACAGATCGCTAGGTCGAGCACTCTGGCCGACTAATTCTGTGATGAGGGTACTGTAGTAACAGAAAAAGTGGTGCACTGCTGTGGTAGATAGAAATTTCAACCAAGCGCAATCCATAGAAAAATAGAAAATGTAATAATGTGAGCTAGACATACACATAACTAACTCTGCCGCGTTTCGTTCCAGTGTGAAACTTGTTAACAAAAAAAAAAGCAGTGCTTTTTTTTTGTTAACGACCTACTTCCGGATATCTCGGCTGGAGCATGCTGTTTTGGATCCGATCAACAAACGGCTGTTACACAGACGAACAAACATTACGCTGTACCTTCTTACCGACAGGCACTGGGACACAGGGTTGCGGTGCAGGGATTCGGGTGTTTGGCGAGGGATACACCTTCATGATGGGTTTACCGGCATCTCCAGGTCCTTTTCCCGCTATATTCACCCCCTCTCTCCCTGTTGGTTCATTATCACCTAGCACACAGCACTTTCACTGCAGCAAGGGATTCTGGAAAATGACATGCAAATGAGCACACAGTGCCACCTTTTTGAGATGTATAAAAAGTGAAAGTGCCCCTGTGTGTAATTTGTAGTGACATTGATGGTTCCTATGAATTGCTATTACATTTTGCTTGATTTATGTTATTGCCGATTACCTGTTCTATTTACAGATGTAATAAGACTAAGGGGCCTATGCAGAGAGGAACGGCATAATAAATTGCCATTGTTGTAAAAGTTCAACATTGTGGCGTATTTATTGAGCCTGATTCAGAAAGGACATATCGTCAATCAAGTCTCAAAGTGTATGATTGGCGAGTGTTAATCGCGCCATTTCAGACTGAGCTACTTACATCTGGCTATATTTTCAGTCACTGCGGGTGAAAGTCACGCTCGTGAGTCTCACAAGACTTCAATTCAAGTGGGCGGGAAATTTCTAAAGTAAACACCACATTCCTGGCACAGTGTCTTAGTGACGGCTTCTGCATAGTTACATACCAGAGAAACAGCGCGCGTCTCTCTGTTAAAGTGGTAGAAGCACTGTGAAGCTGCAGATACTGAAAAAAAAACCTTCTCTTTACACTTTTACAATTTTTATTAGCTACAGTCATAGACATTCAGTGACAGACAGTGTACATACTGATAGACAGACACACAGCAATACATACTGATACTCAGACAGATACACAATAATACACAGTGATAGACAGACACACAGGAATATACACTGATACTCAGACAGACACACAATACTGTATACACACACATTTACAGACACTGATACACAAAGGCACAGTTGAGACATAGGCATACTGATATATACTGATCTGTACATGCATACTCACACAGATACACATAGCCACACACATGCTTATATATTGTTATATACTGTATACTGCTTATACTGTAATGCTCAGAGTTTTTTCTGACATGGCAATGTTATGTGTATAGAGGCATATTCACCCTATTGCTTTGTCAATGCCCTGTGTGCATCAGAGATTTGGGAGCCACATATAGTGACAGCAGTTGGCATGGATCTGGACAGGTTTGTGACAGCATGATGCCCTCCCCCCAAGCCCAGCAGCTGATCGCAATGTGAAGCCCTGCACTCGGCAGCACTACTGACCCCCCCCAAGCCCAGCAGCTGATCGCAATGTGAAGCCCTGCACTCGGCAGCAATACTGACCCCCCCCTCCCCCCAAGCCCAGCAGCTGATCGCGATCTGAAGCCCCGCACTCGGCAGCAGTACACATACACACACATGCATACATGCATACACACACATGCACACATACACACACATGCATGCATGCACATACACATACACACAATGCAAACACAGGCACACAATGCACACACACACACACACACACAGGAGACAGGGACCGGAGCAGAAGGGGGGCAGGGACCGGAGCAGAAGGGGGGCAGGGACCAGGGCAGAAGGGAGACAGCGATCGGGGCATCACACACACACACCCCACCTTCTGTCTGGCAATGACGGCTCTGTAGGGAACCGGCTGCAGACCCATTGGATGGGAGCGGTCACATGACCGCTCCTCCGCTTCCCCTTACTAACTGACAGCACTTTCCAGTGAACTGGACGGCTACTGCCGTTTTTTCCTGGCGCGCACAATTGGCGACTTCAGCGCTGAGAATTCAAGCACACATGCCGAATACCACACTTTGCCCTTTCCTGCATATGCCGAACCTAGAAACATGGCGAAATTTAAAAAAAACACGCTTCTCGCCAACACATTGGCGGGATGCTGCCGCCTAGCAAATCTCCTGGCGAAAATTTCAAATTTCGCCACTCAAGGAAGCCTCTGTGCATACGGGAAGCAAATTCTGCCGAATACATGCCGAATGGCATGTATTCGGACGACTCTGCATAGGCCCCTAGATCTGATCCAAGCAGGAAGCTTAGATGAGGTTTTGTTTTGGACTCTATTTGGATGGCCTATGTTTTAGGGTGACCATATGTCCCGGTTCGGTCCTAGAAGTTCATTAAACGTCCCGGTGCCCTGTCAATTTTCTCAAAATTATTTAAATGTCCTGGTTTTTAGCTGTTCCCTGTTTGGACTCGCTTAAAACTGTATTTTATGTGATTGATAATATCAAAGAGTAAATATTTTAAATATATTGGTAAACTCTAACTGCGGGTAGCTACAGTATATGTAACACAGTAATGTACTGTGAGTTGTATTTTCTCAGTGTGGTAAGTGGGTGAAGGATAGTGTGTTGAGAAGATGTTGGTATGAATAAAGAGAACACGAGAACATCAATTTCTGATACAGAACTGATATTCATGACATATTAGTGTTGTGCAAAGAATAAGTTGCTGGAGATAAACAAGTTATAAGCATACATGGCGATGCTATTAGACATATACCATTAGACTATTTATTTTATAAATAATTTTGTAATGTGTCCCGGTTTCTATATTTGAATATCTAGTTACCCTACCTATGTAGTTACGGTCACGTCATCCCAAAATAACCTGAGTGTTTTTAGGGACCCGGGTTGGAGGGATCTGGGCACTTGCCGGGTTTTGGATTCCAAGCCATTGGCACATAGGGGTGGCAGAAATCCTGGACATTGAAGGTGAAGCCCCACTTGGAAACACACATGGGCAGTAAACCAAAAGCGCACAGCCAGAACAGAAGCAACATTGTCATCACAGCATGACATGGAGTTTTGTCAAAATGGCCTTGCTTTAAACCTAAACATGCCTCATGAGACCAGATAAGTTCATACTTCATAACATCTAACTGGCAATGTTGTCCTGTGCAGAGGTTTTTAGGAATATTTAATGTGGTTGAATTATGTAGCTTGCATGTGAAATAAGTTTCAAAACAACACATCTGCATATTTTGAATGGGGATAAGCATTCACTATCTTGTCTCCCTCCTCCCCCACATGAGGATAACATGTCATTTTTTGTGTGTGCTCCAATTGGATTTTTAAGCATTTATCAGTATTGCCAAAATGGCTTTTTGCCTTGATGCAATTAGTCTGTGTTTCCAAATCTCAATTTTTCAGAAATACTTTCCCTGTGACCATGTTCAGCTCTCCCGAGAAAGTAACAGGGAATGTAAATAACAACGGCCTGCCTGCGTGACCAAAGTTGAAAGGTTTTCCTGTCGTGGTCACAGGTTAAACAGGCTATGTCTGTGCATTATACTATTTCCAACCAGAATGCATTTAGGATCATAGTTAGAAAACAAGGATTGGACTAAAGTCTCATGATGACCTGAGGCAGGTTGATAATGGTAAATGAATGGCAGATCAAATGTTCATCTGTGTCCTCTATAATATAAATGTTCTGTAACTGGTACATATTGTTCTGCACGATCCTCTGCAGATGAGGTGCAGAATTCACTCTCTTCTAGCTTTGGGACGTGCTTTCACCCAGTTAGCATTTTTCATGTCTGAGATATTATGATGGATCTCTTTTAGGGTGCCCTTACGATGTTTAAGGAACATAATTACATTTCCCCTCATTGCCAAGGGTTCACCACTAACTACTGTTTTTCCATCTCTGGGGGCCTGACTGTGACCGGGGGCTGCCAGTCTTCCAGCATAGTAACGGTTCAAATATACGCTACTACTCCATGAAGCTGCATATTTTGAACCCCTTTTGAGACGAGGGCTACCAACAGGCCAGGTTTTCAATACTTCTCTAATTAACACATCTGAATAAAATAGCCTAGTTTTTATTTTAATTATAACATGAAGACCCGGTCTGTTAGTAGTCATCGAGGACTGAATTTGAATACCGATGCTTAAATGAGTGTGTCATCAGGTTCAGCTCTGTATTTAAATGCTGGGTATGTTTCCATAAGACGTTAAATGTGAATGTCCTTACTGGGGTGTTAATGTACTCTACTTCCATAATTGTTGCTTTTACCTTGCTTTTGACCGTAATTGATTTGGGGGAGTACATATATGGAGAAACAAAGAGTTAGGAGAGAGGTTTACACAGGGCATATGGTTATATATTAATTTGTTGGCTGTTAAAGCAGCAATACTTCATTCCCTCTATTATTCTTATTTGTAAAGCATGTGCCAATATATTATTCTACATTCTTACCTAAGCTGGCAATCGTTTGGTGCACCAGTTATAAATCTGTCAAAATCCTGATTGTGTGCCTAACGTAATGGCTGCTTCAGTCCGTATAACTCAGCAGCTACAATGTATCTTTATATTACAAAGGTAATATTATCTATTGTTACAGTTTACAGCTCAAACTGCTGAGAATATTGGCAAAAAATGATTCAAACAGGAAAATGTTGCAAATATCTTGCACTGCTGGGGAGGTGGGTTAAAACCTGCTATAGAAATCATCAATGGAGGCTTTAGAACTTAATGTCATTAAGCATTGAATAATATAAAAACTGCAGTAAGTATTCTCTAATACTACAGTACTGATTTTGGTTAAAAAAAAAAAGTTTTGCTGCTTTAATGCCTATGCTAGGGCAGTGGTTTCCAATCCAGTCCTCAGAGTCCCGAGCAGCACAGGAAGTTCATTGAAAATGACTGAGCCACTGATTGAGCCACTTGTGCACAAGCAGGGACATCCCTAATAGCTGACCAGTTGGGGTGTTTGAGGTCGAGTTGGGAACCCCTGTTCTCTTCTTAAGAAGATAAATGGAAAACATTGCAATCAGCCATCTTCAATGTCACCCATAGAAATATAGTTTAATGTTATATTTCCTTCAGTACGTCATATTTGTAAAAAAAAAAAAAAAACAGTTAACAGCTGGTTTTCCATCTCTCATTCCATGTAGATCTAGGTATTACTCTGTATGGAAACATTTTTCGGAAGGCACATATAAGACAAAAATACCATGCACGGCTTTTCAAGAAAATCAGAATGCATCTCTGTTTCCTAAACACTTTTTATGCATGATAGTTGCTTTTTATTGCATCATGTGCATAGTGGCTTCTGAACGTGTACCCCAAGGGGTTAAAAGTTCTTGAGCAAGGGGCAGACCCCTTCACAGCATATTGAACAAGGGCCTAAGAGTGAGGGCGGATGTATTTGTCAGGTGTGAGGAGGCCTCCAAGTGTTCATGTTTCCGTTCAGTACAGGAGGGGTTACAAGATTTTTCCCAGGTTCTCTGGAAATAGGTCAGATGAAAGTCAGATTTGAAAGTACGTCACATGCCAAACAGCTGCGACCGATTTTAAAATCTGCAGCACATGCTGCTTCTCGCCAGTAGATGTCACTGCTGTTTTATATTTCTGAAGCCACACAGCTATGGAATGCTCCATCAATTTGTGACGTGTTCAAGTGGATATAACAGTCCGGATACATGCTCCAGCGAGTCTAGATAAAAAAAAAAAAAAATATGCATAGTCAGTCAAACGGCAGCCAGCAGAAATACACGTCTGGCAATGGCCAAGGAAATTGGGCTTTACATTTCTTGATCTTGCTTTCCACTTAGAAACTTGCACATTTATTATACTTTCAATATTGTATTAAAAGGTTCTTGTTCTATATAAAATGTGTTTATTTTCTACATATATTGAGTGTCTATATCCACCTCAGGGCTGCAAGAATAGACACACATTTTCAGCCTATATTTTAGTTTTTGCAGGCCAGAGACACAACACCCCCATATCTCATTCAGCAGAGCCACAATTCTTATTATCATTGTTTTTTTTATTTGTAAAGCACCAACATATTTTTCAGCGTGGTACAATGGGGCACTGCGATTTGATAATTACATAAACAGTTACATTACGAAGAAAATCATGCACAAATATACAGAAAGGTAATGAGGGCGCTGCTCGTAAAGTCTTACGCTAGAGGAAATCTAAATCTAGAGGAATCCCAATCAAGCTTAAAGGAGCCCAGATCTTGATTTGGCACTTATATATACACATACACACGCTCCTCCCCCTTATGTGTTCTTTGCAATGCAGGTAATAGTCCACGGATAATTAAGTGTTCTTAAAAATCTGTGATACTGTTCAGGAGAAAAAACGGAGGGTTCACGGCTCTACGGATTTAAAGAATTTATTATATCAAATACACAACGTTTCAACCATCAAAAAGTGGTCTTTCTCAAGTTGAAACGTTGTGTATTTGATATATAATAAATTCTTTCAATCCGTAGAGCCATGAACCTTCCGTTTTTTGCTGACTTTCATTGACAGGGACTCCCCTGGATCAGATAACAGCAAGTATCAGTTAGAATTTTCAGTTTATGGTGTGCAGCATTAATCCTGTTTTTTGATACTGTTCAGGAGACCATCTTATTTTCATTTTTTTTTTTTTTTTTTAAATGTATTGGTGTTCCCATGTTCTTGTTTCACTGCTGTCACTGCTGTCATGGCTGCTTGCTACTATTTGTCCTGTTTTAATTTTGAGTATGATGTGCGTGCAGTTTTCAGGGAAGCACAAGCTTCCCCCCCTTTCCCCTTTACCAATACCCACACAGAACATACAAATAATGAGAAGACGCAATCTGGAGGTATTAATGCCATGGTTTTGTTTATTTATAAATAGAGATAGTGTAACTGCCAGTCCCTGCCAGAATACTCGGTAGTGGGCTAAGTAAAATGTCCGCCGTGCCTAGGGCTGGCATCGCAAGAGGGCTCCCGGAAGTACGTCCCGGTGACTTGCCCCCTTCAACAACCCCAAGCCCCTTCTGTCAAGGTCAAGCACTTTCACCTCCCCCTCCTCCCCCAATGCTGCCATGACAGGACTAGTTAAACCCCTTAAATTAGGCCCCTACCACAAGACTCGCAATGACGTTCTCCACACCATCCTGCAGCTCGTTATTGAACATGTTCAATCTGATATCCGATAAATGAACCCCATCCGCTTATTTCGTGATCAAAATCTGGGTGATTGACGACCCACTCCCCGCATTGTAATACAAAGTTCCACACCATTCTGTTTATTTTGATGCGCGCTTTGTCGACTGCCCGGATTACATGTGCCACACCACACTATTCTGCAAATCATACCTGACCATATTATTTGGCTTCCTGGTCAGATAGAGAGAATCCGTGCCAGGTCCTGCTTGATCTGGACTAACTCGATGAAGCGCACCGTCGCCAGTTTTTTTCCCCCAGTGTGCATAATGAGTATCCGTGGTGCTCTCCTGTCTCTGGCCAAAGAAATCAGCCATGGGAACAGCTGTCCCGACCGCATCCCTCTCCTCCCCCACCAAAATACCTTTCCTTGCTCCACACGCAACCCCAGATTCCCCCGTACAGACGAGAGAATGCCCTCTTCCCTGCCCAGGGTATGAGTGAGTCCCCCACGATCCATGTATCTGCGGAATCTAAGGGGGCACGAAAAGGGGGGTGGGTGGGGTTTATGCCAATACGATGTCGTTCCCTACTAATGAAGACTTGCATAGGACTGGTAACTGTTTGATTTCCAGTGACCTGTTCTTTGGATTCTTGGTGTGGGGAGACTTATGTGTGATGCCTCCGTCGCCGCCCCAATGCGGAAAGAGTGTTCCGTATTGAACTCCCACTAATCCCTATTGTTTAAGGCACATCCGGAAGACCTGCAAGTATTGGAATCTCGACAATGCCCCCCCATCTGCGTGTAACAGCAGTGGGCCCTCCTTGTCTGGCCTGCATCCCAAATACACTCATAGCGCCTTGACTGGGCTTCCTGGCAACCCCCGCAGCGAAATCCATGCTCCCTTTCCCTTCTGATCTGTTTTTGACCTACGAATGAGCAATCTCAGCCTTCCCGTAGATTTACGTACGTGAGCTGCAAACCGCTCCCTCCCTTCTTGGATATGCAGACTAACTCTCCTGTCCGTAAAGCGGCGAAGAAGGCTAAAATGAATGAGAAACTAAAAAAAGATATACCCTATAACTCAGCGCAAAAATAAATAAATATATAAAGTGTAAATACAATATGTGAATAATAAGCTTATTGCTAAGTGAAAGCTGCCACGGGGTCTCTGCCAAACAAATTCCTCACAAACTCATTACAAACAATTATACAAAAAATGCAATAACCCGGCGCTTCAGGCTACAACAATACCCCAGTCCAATGATTAGTCCATATAGATATGGAAAGTTCTTTTCAATATTCCAGCTGATGGAGCGATGGTGATCCAATTGCTGGCTGCTGGTTCCGAACTCCTAGTATGTAATGGACAAAAAGGAAAAGACCATTGCGCAGCCACAAGAATCCATAAATAACTCCACAACAGATTAAAGTAATGAACTTACAGACTTGCTGTGTTATTGTTCCTTTGAGACAATCTGTGCTTTTAACCTCTTCTCTTCCAGATATCACGAATCCCACGTGTTGTATGTCTATCCTCCAGGTTTTCTGTCTGTTCACAGCATTACCACTTGGTCATAGTTCCCATGTGTTCCCAGAAAGGAAATAACATGAAAGATGATGGTGCAGATTGATTACAATTTATTACAATAAAAATAAAAAACAGCCAAGGGCTTACTCACATAAACCAGGCTGTATAAAAACAGCTGACAACGTGCCGTCCGCAGCTTGATACAATCAGGTAGGCAGGCTTCTGGGAGGATGGTGCTATTGTTGTTTGCAAACCCTGAAGTGGCATCTAACTCTCAGTAGTTACTCTGCGAGATTCGCCCCCTCTATTTGCTGTAGCTTCCTCTATCTCAGCTTGAGGTGGCCAGCACTGCAGAATATGCTCTGCTCACCTCTCTGGGTAACTGCCGTCAGCCCGCGCTAAGCCTCGTGATGTCACACTGGCGTCTCTCCTGATCTCTATGCTCCTGCTTCTGAAGACCGTGTCAGTTCTAGCTCCTCCCTCTCCATACGCGTTTCGTGACGCAATGTGGTCACTTCATCCACTGAAAGGGAAAAGGGAAAAACTCTAAGAATGTTACATTTCTGATCAGCCGAGTCCCTCTCCAGTCCGCAGGCCACTGTTCTGCGCACCAAGCTCCGTTAAAATAAGCGCCGAAGCCCACTGATCCTGATGCATCTGTAAAGAGTTGCAGGTCAGCGTTTTGAGCTGGGTGCCCCCGCCACATGTGCCCAATTTTGAAATGTGTGCGGAAACAGCCACCTCTCCACATCCTCTTTCTTGACCTCCCCTTTCTTTTTGGATTTAGCCAAAGCCTCCCTGTAGCCTGGGAAAACAGACAGTTACTCTACATATTCCCCAGCCCAAATCTTATCTCTCACTTCCTTTGTCCAATGTGTGCCTAAGGACCAGGAAATGGCCATGCATGAATCCCCATAAGCAGTGTCCAACAACTTTTTAACCTTTGATGCTGCTGTTGGTGTGCCCAGGCCTGCCTCCCGAACTGTGGTTGCTGGCGCGGCTTTACCTGCGCTCTGAACCTTGACCTGAGTGGGCAAAGCTGGAAGTGACGCTGCTGCTAGTGTGCCTGGGCCTGCACTCTGCGTTCCGCTCGCTGGTGCAGCTGTGTTTGTTTTCTGAACTATGACTTGCATGGGCAAAGCTGTGGTTGATGCTGCACTCAGCCAATACTTGATTATACGGTCGTGCTGCATCTGCCGTGTATGTCCCGTGCTCCCCACCACGCTTCCCTTAGCCAATGCTGCCTGCGTGGGTTCCTGTGTCAGACCCCCTGCTGTGTCTAACAGCCCAGGGTTGGCCCCCCTGCTCAACCCCGCTGCTGGCACCCCCTGAGCCTCACCTGAATTCCCTGTGTCTCTCAACTGAACTATGGATAATAGCATAGTCACTGGTGACAAGGCTAACTTTACACCCTTCATTATTGCATCAATCACACGTGCCTCTGTATTGCCCGCTGCCCCAAATTCCATAACCTTAGGTACTGGCAAGACCAGCATGGGTAGCATCCCCCCCCCCCCCCCCATGCGCTTGACATCCTTTGCCGCTTACCCTTTGATGCCCTTGTCCCTGGCCTCCCAAGCGATGATGGGAACCGATCGAAGGTCCACCGCGGCGTCCAGAGCATTTTTGAACTGTAGACAACGTACCGCCAATGTCGAGTAGCGAGGACGACCGTGTTCCAGCCGTCTCCAACCTTTCTGAAAATACAGAGTGAGATTGAATCCCCATCGGTTTGTCAGATACAGCCGATGGCATTGAGTAATTGCGCGTTGCCCTGCCTTTTTGCCCAGCTCTGGAGCTACCCACAACTTCCAGCTCATCTGACCTTGCAGCCTGAGGCTGACCCCCCACCGTCTCGTTGCTGACAGATGGTGGCCTTAAGTACCTGCTTGTTGCCCTGCCCCTTTGTCCAGTTTTGGAGCTACTTTAACTTCCATCCCATCTGACCTTGCAGACTGAGGTCGAACCCCCACTGCCTTAAGTGCCTGCGCGTTGACATACCCCTTTGAAATGCTTGCGAGTGCTGTGGTCCGTGACCACCCTCAACACTTGACGATGGCCACGCCTCAGTGCACTTCACTGTGCAACCGCCTTGTCTGCTCATGCTCTCTCGTCCGTTCGCCCATCCTTGCTCGCTCTCAGCTTGGTGTGTCAGAGCATACAGCTGCTGCAGGAACCATCCCTTCTCATGGTTGTGCGCCTCCGCAAGAAGCTGCATGGTTCTAGAGACATTACTGCTAGTGCTGTATGAGTGCTGGTGGTTTTTGTGCAACAGTCTCTATTGGGATTTGACAATGACCAACTTTGTGTGATCAACAACCAATGTTGTGTGCACAACTCGTCTGCGCCGTTGTACGAGATGACCAAGAAACCAGGATCCAGTGGATTGCCGCTAGAACAATTAATTCCTGCTGTAATAACACAAAAATTATCATGAAATCAATTGTTTGCTAACCTCCATGACAACCCCACCACCACTGTCTTCCTCTGTACGTGTCATAAACCGCTCATGCATTGTCTCCTTAGATTATGTTTTTGTTTTTTTAGAAAAGGAAGAAGGGGGGGTGGTTAAGGTTGGAGGGCAGTACTAGCTCCATGCGGCCAACAACTCCTCCCTTTTCCCTTGCTGTAGCCCCCATAATATGCAGAGCTCCAACTGCGTACCCTGGAACATGCAATGCCTCCAAATGCATGACCCCTGAACATGCTGTAATCCAAATGCAAACGTCTACTCCTGTAACCTGCCGAGCTCCCGATGCATACCCCAAAAAATATGCTGTGCCCCCAAATGCATATGCCAACCATGCTGTGCTCTAAATGCTAAAACCAAGCCCCATAAGAGGCTGAGCTCCCCTCGCACACCCCTGAAACATGCAGCGCCCCCAAATGCATCTGCCAAAACATGCGCATGCCTACCCTATAACCTGCTGCTCTTGCCATGCATGCCCCTGAACCATGCAGTGCCCCAAGTGCGTGCCCAGAAAAGACATGCTGTGTTTCAAAAGCAAAATGCTTACCCCCATAACATACTTTAAATGCAAACCCCTGAAACAAGCAATGCTCCCAAATGCAAACCCCACAATATGCTGTTTTCTAAATGTATGCCCCCCCCACTACCACATGGTACAAACTGTATACGCCCCATACCACAACTGTATACGCCCCATACCACCTGGTCCAACATATGTTACACAACTGTATACACTCCCAACCACATGGTGCAAATTATGCTTCGCAACTGTATACCCCATGCCACGTGCTGCAAAATATGCTACACAGCTGTATATACCGCATAACGCTGGGTACACCATAAGCTACACAACTGTACCTATACCAAATATCACATGGTGCAAAAAATATGGTAAACCAGTGTGTACACCCCATACCACATGGTGCCAAGAATATGCTACACAACTGCATATACCCCATACAACATGGTGCCAAAATATATGATAAACAACTGGATACGCCCCATACCACATGGTGCCAAAAATATGCTACACAACTATATATCCCCTATACCACATGGTGCAAAATATGCTCCACAACTGCATACAGCCCATGCCATATGGTGCAAAATATGCTATGCAATTGTATGCATCTCCTACTGCATGTTGCCTTCCCACTGTCTTGAACCCACTTGTGCTGTTCAAATGCCAACCCCCCGCAAACCTCCGCCCCCTGCCAGCTCGAATGGGCCAGCACGACAAGCATAAAGAGCCTGCGTGCCTGTGCCTTGCTCGGCTGCCAGGCTCTCCGGTCAAGGCAGGAGGGCATGTGAGGCATGAAAGTGCTAGTTTGAAAAATGCAAAACAGATATGGCAATGTAGGAATGTCAATTAAACTCCGTGGTGCACTGTACACTTGACCATCATGTTTCAATAAAAGGGAAGGCACTTTTTCATTTTAATTTTTTTACATGGTAGAGTTCCCAGCTCTTCATTTCCTCTAAATGTAATTTTCTGGCAAAAACAACTACACGAATTGCTTCCTGGGACACAAATAGAAAGCTACAACATCATCTCCCAATTACGTTGAAACTTTCTATTGGTTACCAGAGCAGCCAATTCGGCATGGGTTATTCCACTCTACATGGCATGATCATACAGGTCATTATTCTGACTTCCAAGAGTGGGGTTATTTTACTTTTGTTAACTCCAAATGACTTGTTTGGAACTAGCCGTTTTCCTCTTTTCTACATAAAATAAAGGCAAGAAGAGCGTGGGTGGATTTGGGAAAATAAAACCAAGAATAGAATACTGTATGCTCTTAACCTAAATTTACAGAAAGGTCAGCCTTCCAGAACTAAAATCAATAGAATTCTGGGGTTCTCATAGAAAAATAATATTTTAATGGAAAATTACTCATTTTCATCAGTACTGCATTGATTTCTATGCTACTGCTCATTCTAAAAGTCTGTTAGACTTACTCGAAATGTGAGAGATAAAAAAAAAAATAGTTGAGAGGTGTGACCTGATAATAAAAGAGGCATGTCGATTGGTGTTAAAGTGTCAAGCACTTTGCATTGATTTTGGGAGTCTCAAAATGAGGTGTCAGTCATCTAATATATCACATTATCTTTATGATGGTCTATCATAGGCTCTGAGATTAAAACCCAACTAGAGGCACCTGGATCCACATAATCATGTTTTTTATTTAACTTAATTATGCTGGGAGGTATAAAATTCAGCGGGAACCTAAAGAGGAATTTTAGAATTATTCTAGGGGAAAACACAAAACCTTTACGCACAAACATTTGGCTGAAGTTTAAAAAAAATGGAAAATAAAATTCCTTGTAAGGTTTTCATTGGCATGTTAAATCTCTTTATTCTTTGCATTTACTCATACAATATACTCATATTTTGGTTGCTTTTCCTCCTAAGATAAATGTATTGTCCCTATTACAGTATTTCTTCTGTTACACAAGGGGTGATTTACAGTAACTGTATGATAGTCCTGTTGCATTTTCTTTATTAGTATCCAATTCTACCAACTGCTGTATGTTGGTCAGTGGCCTTTAAGATATGCACTTTGTAATTAACTTCCCAAAAAAGGAAATCAGACAAATTTTTGTTGTTATCATAGTTGCCTTTGTTTAGATGAGCCATATAAGACTGTTCAATTCTTTACAAAGGGTGGTTTTCTGGCCGGCAACGTGGCACTTTTATTACATTTGTACACGAACACCTTGTGCATGACTCGTACACGTCTTCTATTTTATATCTGGATGCCTTTTTTATTGGTCTTTCACAAAAGCTCTCTAAGAAATTGTTTTCATTAAGGTCGTGCTGTTTCCTAAGCAAGTCCATTTGTAGCTATTTGTGAGGATAGATAAGGGTACTTTGTGACGGTGAGGGGGTAACCGAGCTCAGAATAAAGGTTAAGCCTGTTTGGTTACCTCTGATCCAAGTATTAGGGTTCGGGAGTGTCAGCTCTTGATTGCATTCTGTAAAATTATGCGACAATAAAGAATTTATGTGTTTTTACCTTTCCAGGAGTGTCAGCAAGCAGAGATTGCTGGGCTGTGAGTTTCAAGGGGGGTTTTACGGGAAAAGTATTGTCAGAATGTGCCTAGCTAGTCGGGGTCCAGAGTTGCTGGATACCCCATAAATGTTCCCGGGAATCAGGACGGATACTCAGATACATATAGGCACATTGCTCCAGCAAAATCTCCCCTTGAAAACGACTCACTGCTAGGATTCCCTGCTTCAGCACATACCAGAAAGGTAAATGGGGCATAGGGATGTGAAGTGTCCCTGAACTTGTCAAGGGGTCCCAAGGTTAAGGGAGATGCCCAGGTCACCCAGAATCTGCATAGGGGTTCTGGGGTACTCCAACCATACATAAGGTTGTGAGAGATTTTATGTCTATTTAATAGTGACTGGGGAATATGGCTAGTAAGAAATAAAATGCAGCTCTTTATTCTATTCCTCATACCAACAGACTTAGAATAGTTTAAAGTGTACACTTTTATTAAACAGTGTGTTTTAAAACATATATGCTTGTGCACAGTAATTTGAGCTGGGACTTTCAGGTTCAATGTTCTGAGGGAACATTTGGCTACCAAGCTTGGTGCCAGCAAGTCTCCTCAGACATCGGTCATGAAAGCCACAGAAGATGCCAGAGGTGTGTAGACAAACAATTGTGGAGGGGGAAAAAAAGAGTGCAAAACGCCCATAGTGTAATAGCAAAATACCATTTATTATGAAAAAATGTAAAAAAAATAACGGGGTAAGTATCACACCTTCTCTTTTGTGAAGTGGATTATTATATCTATGGCGCCCCGCACATAACCACAAAGTAAAAAAGGATATATACAACCCGGATCAGGTGCTGGATCAGGTGTAGGGATGTGCTCCAAAACGAAGAGGATTCGCATATGAATAAAGACAAAATAAGAACATATAGCGTAATATTGTTACACAATTGCCACTGAATCAATGCAGTAAACCAAAATAAAAACAAAAAACATAACTAAAACAAGGTTAAAACAAAGAGCTGAGAGAAAACAACAGGTAAAATAAAACACATTTAATATTATAAACAATAATAGGACATAACCATAGTTAAACAGAAATTAGGTCTGCTAGTAATGCTGCTGCTGAAGCTGAAGTGACCGCTTACCAGACGTGAAGTGGTATTGCGCAGTGGATAAATCAGAGAGTATCCCCTCTCGTGTATATCAACCGACTCGTGGCGTCTCCTCTGTGCGGCGGATGTTCTGTCCCTCGGCTCTCCCCTCCGTGCTGTTCGCCTCCCGGTCTCGTGATCACAGACCTCAGTGCGCAGTCAGCTCAGGAGCAGAAGGAACCGCCTCTGCAGATTCGCCAGACGGGGATCTCACCAGGGATGTGAACGGCAGCGGCAGATTCACCACGTTCTGGACGTCAAACAACGTATGCAGTGTAGTCCTGTCGGTAGTGGTCACAGGAGTGAGCAGCAGGGCCAGCAGTCTCACCCTACGCGTTTCGGAAGTACAACTTCCTTCCTCAGGGGTAAAAGGTTAATGATTCAGTCCCTGTAAGTCCATACATTTATAGTCCTGATTAAAAGGCACAGTGTACCTGTTGGTCAATTCTGACATGCGCAATGATGATTACAGCGCTGTTAGATGTCTCAGCTCAAAATCAATAAAAACCAATAAAAAAAGGGGGGGGAGAAACAATTTACAGATAGAGATAAAATAAAATAACATATAAGATGAAATAACATGTATAAATGATAATTAGATCATACATATTAATAATAGCAAAACATATGTTTTATATCCATGATAGGGTATGTGCGGTGCGCCAACAAATCTATATGTGTACTTGAGTATGAATAGTGCTAAAAGCGCCAAGCGTGTGTGGTAATAAGGAGTATAATATAGAGTGCTAATAGCCTAATGACTAATACTATAGATATGTATATATGAAGAATTGGATTATATATATATACAAAAGTGTACAGAGATGTTTAGCTTTTAAATAGAAGTGTATGAGATTGGTCCAAAATGTGCAACATGCTAGGATTACTATGATAGATCTATGTTGATCTGGACAAAGAATGCTTATGAATACAGAAATAATATGATGGAAAAACCACAGATGGATTTTATACTATTCTATCAATAGTGGATCTACTTATCTACTAAAAAAGATTTTAGGTCAAATTCGATATTGAGACCCGAAGGTGCCAGGGTACAAAGTTCGTAAATCCAGAAAGATTCACGCCTTCCCAGTAGGCTTGTGATATTTCCTCTCCGCCAAAAAGGCGTGAGGGCTTCGATGGCTATACCTTTAAGGCCCATATGGTTCTTGTTGTGCACCTGAAGAAAATGACTCGATACATTATGTGTGATTAAACCTTTCTTAATATTGTAAATATGTTCATATAATCGATGTTTAATAGGTCTTGTTGTCATACCCACATACTGCAGACCACAAGGACATTCAAGGAGGTATATTACATAGGTACTATTACAGTTTATGTTTTGTTTGATATTGTAAATTTTAGATGTGACTGTGGATGAAAATGAAGTGTTCTTTAGACTATATATACAAGCTATGCAAGTATTGCAGATATAGTATCCCTTATTGATATTGTTGTTACGGCTTAGAGGTCGTTTCAAAGGACAACTTGGAGCTAGCCTCTGTCCAATGTTGGGGGCCCTAGTGAATATGATTTTTGGGTTAATTGGCAAAATATCTGCAAGGTCTTTGTCTTTTCTCAGAATTGGCCAATATTTACAGATGGTTTGTTTTATGACCGGGGCCATCTGATTGTATTGGGTGATGAACAGTACTTTGGAAATAGTATTTGATTTATTTTGTTTATATTGTAAAAGAATATTTCTATCCATAGTTTCCACCTCAGATATAATTTGATCAAGTTTATTTGATGGATATTTCCTAGTTATAAATTTATTTTTCAGATCTTGTGCTTGTGTATTGAATGTTTGAGAAGTAGAGCTGTTCCTTTTTAATCTTATGAACTGTCCTTTGGGTATATTGTTTATCCATGTTGGATTGTGATAGCTATTTGCGTGTAAATAATTGTTGGCTTGTACTGTTTTAAAAAAAGTTTTGGTGTGTATGTTATTGTTTCTTATAAAAATAACCAAATCCAAAAACTCTAAAGAAATATTACTTGAGGTAAAAGTAAATTTTAAATTAAAAATATTGTCATTCATATACTGTTTAAATAGTTCTAATTGTTGAAATGAGCCTGACCAAATAAAAAGAATATCATCAATGTAGCGCCGCCATAGCACCAGGTTTGCACCAAAGGGGCAGCTGGACCAAATAAATTGATTTTCCCAGCTGCCCATGAATAGATTTGCATAGCTTGGTGCAGACTGGGTGCCCATGGCGGTGCCACATACCTGTAAATAATAAGAATTGTTGAAATTAAAATAATTGTATAAAAGAATAAATTGGATTCCTGAAATTATAAATGATTTGAATGCATTGGAAATTGAAGGATCTTTGTCTAATGTTTGTTGAATTGCATTACAACCTTGTACGTGGTCTATGACCGTGTACAGTGAGGTAACGTCAGCTGTAACTAGATGGTAGTGTGGTTGCCATTGAACGTCCTTGAGGGTCTGCAGTATGTGGGTAGTGTCTATAAGATATGACTGAAGCTGAACAACATACGGTTGTAGGTGATGGTCAATGAACTGTGATAGATGTGAAGTGAGTGAATTGATGCCCGATATAATTGGGCGGTCAGGTGGTTGATTCAAATTTTGTGGCTTTTTGGTATTATGTAAAAAATTGGAATTACTGGGTATTGGTTATATAAGAAATCAAATTCTTGTTTGGTGATAATATTCTGATCGAGGCCTGTCTTGAGAAAATTGAATAATTGTTGTTGATAGTTTGCAGTTGGATTATGGGGGAGGGGCTGGTAAGTGGACATGTCTGTAAGAATACGTATTGACTCTTGTATGTAATACGACTTGTCCATAAATACCAAATCCCCCCCCCCCTTCTCCGCAGGTTTTATAACGATCGAGTCATTCTCCTCAAGTGCACGCGAAGTACTTTTGTCTTCCAAGCTAAGGTTATCTCTTTTGATTTTATATTTATGACTTTGAATTTCTAGGTCATCTGTGACCATTTGTGAAAAAGTATTGATATAGGGACCGCTCATAAACTTAGGATAGAAAGTGGAGGGATTTTTGAATTTAGAACCAGAACTAGGCTTAATCGGTAAATTTGTACTTGTATCTTGTTTGGAAATGGCGTCTCTTTTAAAATATTTTTTGAGACATAGTTTTCTAATGTACCGTTGCACATCGACATACAGTTTAAAGCTGTTTGGGCCAGTAACAGGAGCAAAGGACAAACCTTTTGAAAGTAGTTTTTTCTCTTTAACTGTAATAGGATGTTTACTAATATTAAAGATGTTCTGATATGTGTTTTTTAACATCTGTGTATTTTGCCTAGTCTTTCTACCTCCTCTTGTTCCCCTATTGTGTTTTTTCTTTTTTTTTTTGTCTCTGGATGTTCCTTCTTTCCCTAGTAGATCTCTTATCGCTTCTCTGGCATGTTGTTGGTCTCTTGTTTTTCTCCAGTCTAAAAAAGAAAAGGAGGGTTTGTCTTCTCGGTCACGAATAGAGTGATTTTGTTCTTGTTCATAGTCTACGAATGGTTGATACTTGTTATTATGTTGGTATTGTTCAAAAACACTATTTAAATATTTATCTAAATTGGAAATACTTGCAACGGGAGTAGATGGTTTAGTGGTGGTTTTGTTTAAATTAGACTTGGGTCTATTATCATTTCTCTTTGGTTTTGGAGAAATGAACTGTACTGGATTTTGAGACATATCTCTTGTGCTAGGGGTAGTTTTCCTAGAACTATCTGGTATTTTATGAGAATAGTCTTGAGGGGTTTTATCTCTATTGGGTTTATATGTGTTTTTCCCTTTTGTAAATTTCTTCCAGTTTCTATAACAACCGATTTGGTAATCAATTTTGTCTCGTAAAATAACCCCAATCAATTTTGTCTCGTAAAATAACCCCAAAGTAAAAAAGGATATATACAACCCGGATCAGGTGCTGGATCACGTGTAGGGATGTGCTCCAAAACGAAGAGGATTCGCATATAAATAAAGACAAAATAAGAACATATAGCGTAATATTGTTACACAATTG
>WSYH01017580.1:0-11852 GCA_036426205.1 Ascaphus truei | reverse complement strand
CCAGATGGCATAAATTCATGAATTGTAATGCAGTATATATATATATACTGTGCAGTATTGCAGCCAGCGGGAATAAAATGCTTCAATCCCTGCCTGGAAAATACCTCAATGCACTCGGGCAGAAAACAGTCACAAACCTCAATACACCCGGGTATACCCGAATTCGTGGGACTAGCCGAGCTCGAATAAAGTGTGTCGCCAGTGTATATGTATATATATGTGTATATATGTATATATGTGTATATGTGTATATATATATATATATATATATATATAGAAGTGAATGTGTACCCTGTCCACTCGTAACGCGTAGGGAGGCAGCCTAAGAGGTACTGCCCCACACACCTCTAGCTGTCTAGTCCACTGAAGAGGCTACTGGTGTGACGTCATCCACACCGCGCCCGGAATCCCGCGAGTTACAACGCGTCATCCCGAGAAGACATTAAAAGACTGAGTGCGGCGTTTTGGGGGGCTTGGCTGTGTTCTGTAGCACTTCTTTGTTTTTACTACCATTTATACACTCACTCGTCTTTTGTGAGTACTTTATATGTTTTGGTAGGCGCATTAAAGTTTTTTTTCTACTGGCGCACTCCTTTGCCCACTTTATCCCCACCGGATGAAGTAAGAGGCTGAAGGAATCTGAAGCTGATCCAGGAACTACTTCCTGGAAGGGAGACGCTCCTAATGTCTATTGAATCGGAGGACAACACGGAGGGGTTCGTGTTACACCAGATCGACCCAAGGACCAGAGGCTCCAGTACAGATCTCTTCCCCTGCAGGTATCCTTCTACTTCGCGTTAAGGTAGGGCCATTTCATTGAGCTTTAATCAAAAATAGGCACACAATTGGCAACCAAACATTCGTGCAATGTCCCTGTGTTCTCTGCTTTATGTCACACCTCTGCAAGCGTTGAATATCATCGTGAGGGGACTGATACTCTTTGCTTCTGTTGAACTGTGATTTTATACCATCTATCATCAGCTTGTCCACTAAGGTGGTGGGACCCACAGTCGTAATTATTATTTATTTTGGGATTTTATTATCAACCTTACTCACTATTTACATATGGCCAGGTTTATGTCATTTTTTGTATTTGTATTCTTGTTTTGAGGTTTATTTTGGGATATTCCTCTCAGTAGATCCACCAGGCTGCTTTAGTTGTGCACTGCCATTATTTAATCTCATATATGCACTGCATACTTATATTTTAAGGTATAGCGCTTGTCCACAGTATTTTTTTTGGTTTTTTTTACCATATTCCTTAGCTTTATAACGACCTAACAATCACGTCGTAAAAAGGTTGCCAAAGTTCATACAATTATCATGCAAGTTCCTTAGATTTAGAGTATGTTTCGCAACGTAAAGCTATGAGCTACACATATTAAACTAACAAACCAGCAGTTTGCTGTATCTCTTTCCTTGGAAACAGGCAGCATTTAGGAACGGCTCTTTTTTCTAATATCTAATTAATACGTCATATATTTTGTATGATTTCAAGGGCAGGAGCAAGTTCAGAGCATCCAAAAAAAGAAATTGGGAGGAAATAACAGTGGACTTGTGTCTGCGTGTGGGAATCATGTCAGGGGGACTGGGGGGCCGTATTGTCGGAAGAGATTCGATGATATCAGGCAAACTTAAAGAAAAAAATACAACCCAACGGATGCAGTCTCTCTGGCACTGGAGTGGGCCCACCAGCACAAGCTCTAATCTTAAACTCCATTGAGGAGCAGATCGGGAAAAATTTCTTCTTCTGTCGTCGTGGAGGTTTGGAAGGGGACATAGATATCGGAATTTATTCGTCTCAATTTCCAACAGGTGACAAATGTTACTGTTTACGTGTTTCGTATGATACAGTTCTTAACTATATTTCCGCAGAAACGTGTAGTTTTTCACAATATAAGCCTACCCCTACCTATATATCTGTGATATATTCTTATTTCTCTATATATCTATATATATAATATATATATATATATATATAATATATATATATTATAATATTATATAATATATATATTGTGACAAACGCCACCCCCTCTTTTGTAGTGCTGACGGTGTCTGGGTTCTTCCCGACACAGTCTTCTAGGTTAATTTACCACAACAGATCACGCAAAGTATATATGCTGCTTACTCAGGCTTCTGCCTGCTTTATTTTCATCCAAGTAAGGTACTGCACTTTACACAGTGTAGGTTAGAGGTACTCATAATACTTTCATTCACAGTTCACACATTTCAGTGTTACAATATTTCCCACACTGTTATTTCAAGAAATAAAACAAAATCATATAAGCAAATCCTATCCTTTTCAGGGATCTAACTACACAGCAATCATTCTCTCTAACATCTGCTGGCCACCTAAACTGGTTCCCGCAGCTTAAAACAATGCTCTCTCATTTAGGACACAAGATACAGCCGTCTTTTAGCAACAGCAGTAAACCATTTGTTTTGTCTATCTGTTCGTGGTGTCCGGCAATCCTCTGGTACTGTCATACGTGGAGAGCGCCGTTCAACCTCGAAACTGGATGCAGGAGAGTAGTCACAAGAAAGAAAAAAAAAAAGAAACCCCCGCCCAGCTCCCAGCTCACAGTGAGAGAGAGTGAAATGCAAACCTCTCTGCTCTAAATAAACCTGTGCATTGATTAGAATAGCAGGTGAGGGAGAACTAAGCATTGCTGTTTGTCATGGATTTCATCCAGCTGCTGAGGTAATGGGAAGCTGGGAACGGATCTTTGTAAACCTTCCTGCACTTTACTGCTCTAAAAGGGGTCAAAGCCTGCCTACAACATCTTTGGACTATGTCACACTATCCCCCCCCAGCTCACACCACTCATACTGGTGGTGAGCGGCCGGACCTCACTGGGTGAGCGTCCTACCTGAAAACTTGAGCTAACCTCCTCAGTAACAACATTAAGTATTCACTGACACAATATGAACTTCATTATAATTTTACCAACTGAAAGGGCCATCAACCCTGTATTTTAATTTGTAGTTTAGCTCATTTCCAACACAGAGAACCAATATAAACCCTGAACCCTTGACAAAATGCTTATTCAGAGGCCTAATATACCTTACCTACAAACTTATTTGCATAGTTAAGTGTCCGTGACATAGTCCACACGTGTAATACAAAAAAAATATCGGTCAATTCCCCAAACACATTTTTTTTTTTTCTTTGACTTCAGTCCATTACATTTCCTGACTTATTTCATAGGCCGCTGCAAATTGCAAATGACTGGACTGTTTCTTTAGCTTTCGACGGAACTCTGGGCCCGGATAGACTTTGTCTTATATGTGGCCCAGTGGGCGAGATCCGGAAAAATTCAAGGCCAGCGTTGACCTTCTCCTTTTGATTTGCGACCTTTGAACCTTTATGGTACTCTTACTTACTCTTACTGCCATGTATTTTCTCATGACCATCACTACAGAGATGGGGATTTTTCCTTGAGGGCAATTGAATGCTCCAAGGAGAGAGAGAAAGAGTGACAAATGCAAAACCTCTTCTGCTCTAAATACCTGTGCATGTGAGTGATAGAAGGCAGGTAGGGAGAACTAGACCATTGTAATCTGTGGTCTGTTTTTCCTTCCAGCTGCACTGAGGTTAATGGGAAGCTGTGGAACAGATCATTTAACTATTCCGGCGTCTTCTCTGCTCTAAAATGGGCAGAAAGCTGCCTAACTTTTGGACTATGTCACAATATATATATCATATATTATATATATCATATATATTATATATATATATATATTATATATTATATTATATATAATATTATAATACTAACTCAGTATTATGGTATAGCCTATCCCATAGCCTCTCATGCATACCCATTTAAAATCAAACCCCACACTGATGAGACCCATCAAGTCGAAACAGCTGACTGTGGTGGTTTTCTGGGTATGCACCTTAACCCTGGCTGTGCTCAAAGCTGTGAACCATGCAGCAAGCGTAAGCCTATAGGTACCATGTTATAATGGTTTTTGAGGCAAAAAGTGAAACTGTGGTTCATATTTGCATGTAATTTCCTCCCAGAATCCCTTGCTGCAGTGGAAGTGCTGTATAGCTTGGGTGATATGGGGAAAGGCGGGGTTGCAGGACCTGCCTAAGACATGCGATAGCATCAGTTGTATGTTGCATATTTGCTTTCCTGTGTGAGGTTTTTGTCAACTTTTGTTAACTCACCATAACTTATTCATGTATTATGGAATAGCCTATCCATGCCCTCTCATGCATACCCATATTAAAATCAACCCCACACTGATGAGACCCATCAAGTCAAACAGCTGTCTGTGTGGTTTTCTGGGTATGCACCTAACCTCCGGCTGTTGCTCAAAGCTGTGACCCATGCAGCAAGCTTAAGCCTATAGGGAACCATGTTTATAAATGTTTTTGAGGCAAAATGACACTGTTTGCTCATTTGCATGTCTCATTCCCGAATCCCTTTGCTGCAGGAAGTGCTGTATGCTGGGTGATAATGGGGAAAGGCGGGTTGCAGACCTGCCTAAGGACATGCGATGAGCATACAGTTGTATTGCTCTATTTGCTTTCCTGTGGAGGGTTTTTGTCACTTTTTTTACTCACATAACTCAACTCATATTATAATATAATATATAATATATATATACTATAATATATATATATATAATATATTATATATATATATAGTTTGTCCGCAAAATCCAAAATATATTATATATAATCTCTGTCGTTTTTGGAAACATGTATTGGCTGAGCTATCGTGGATGACATCATTATAGTAAACATACACAACTTTGACCAGCATTTTTGTCAAAGATACAACTGACTTCATCCACAAATTGGAAGGCATGTTGCGCCGGTTACTGCAAGATACGATACTGGTAACCACGGACGTGGGCAGTCTATATATACTAACATCCCACCCAGAGGGCATTGAAGCGATCCGTAACCACTTCAGTAAGTTTGCAGAGCACAAGGGGCCGCCTCCCCAGAATACTTGTTATTGCTGCTGGAGGTGGATACTTCATAAGAACTACTCAGGTTTGAGAAAAACCTTTATCTGCAACTAACAGGCAAACACCTCTATGGTGTGGGTCAAACATGGCACCGGCGATGCCAACCTTTTCATGGATACCTACGGAACACCCATTGCTTACCGATCCCCCATTTGCGGACCGTATATCTAACTACTATCGCTACACTGGATGATGTGTTCCTGGTCTGGCGAGGACTGGAAAAGAGCTTCTATCATTTACTGAGTTCTAAACAAAATTCCATGTACAATATAGTTCAAGCTAGCTAAGTACCATTGAAGTTCCTTTTCTTGATACCATTGTTTATAAGGACAATGAAAACTTCTGCATCACGTCTATTCCAGAACCCACACGATAGGGAACACATTATTACATGCAACCACCATCATCCACCACCATTAAAAGCGGTTCTCCCTTTCTCCAACTACTAACGTGTCCGGAGAATTGTGAGGACCCCAAACTAGTGGAGTGTGCACTTCTGAGATGGCCTCGTCGCTTTCTAGAGAGGGGATATGATCCCAAAGAAGTCAATAAGGCACTCTCAAAGCCGGATCCCAAGAGGGAGGAGCTGCTGTCACCAACAATGAGGACCACTGATTCTGATCGCTGTAAGGTGGTCGCACTTACAGTACTGCATCTGGACATATCAAAGGTCTATAACAACAACATTGGCATATATTGGCTATGATCGCAGGATTGGGAAAGACTTTAATGCTCCACCCCCTTTTTGGTTATAAGAGGCAGAAATCTGGAGATCTGCTTACACATTCGATCCCGTTGAACAATACCAATGCCAGCAAAGACCTGGCTGGCGAGAAAACCGGGGTCATACAGATGCCATGGCTTGTACCAACTGCCAGTTATATGCAAACAGGAAGTACTTTTGGCTCACCCTCAGACTGGCAATCTACAAAAATTAAACATATTTAAACTGTGAGTCTAAAATGTAGTGTACTCTATCATCAGTGCCCATGTGGGCTCTACTAACGTCGGAAGACGATGAGAATGTAAAGGAACGTATCTGTATTCATCGATGTGCAATCAGGAGGCACTTCGGGGTGCTAAGATGACGAGATTTTAAACACCAACCGGTGGCACGACACTTCAGGAAACACAGACACAGTTTAGCAACTCTAAGATGCATGCCCATTATACAGGCTCGTGCCCCTACCGGGGTGGCGACAGGAATAAACTACTATTACAGCTGGAAGCTAAAGCTATCTTTGATTTAAGTACTGACCCCAAAGGGCTTAACATGATTTTAAGCTAATGTTTTTCTTAGGTCAGATCCTGATGATACCTATGGACATGTGCGTTTGTGGACAATCACATTAATTCACTGATGTGCTTCATGGTATAATATCCTTGTTGCTCTCCTTGTGTTAGAAACTATGCAATATTTATTCATCATTTTGTTTACATGGCAAGTTCTACGTATTGTGGTATTCCCATATGCCACTTATGGTTCATAGACATAGTCTGGCTCTGCCCTCTAGTTATGTCAACATTCCATCATGATCCCCCACTCCCCCCCCACACTCCCCCCACACCTATATTGTCCCTGGTTTTATTATTTGTTTCACTTATGTATGGCACTACCTGCTTTACTTCTTTAAAAAAACCCTCTCCCTGCTGCCCCTGACATATCAATCAGAGCTCAGACCCATTGGTAACCATGACAATGGATGCAATACACAGCTGGGTGATTAGCAGTATGGAGGTATCTTATGTAAGCTTAATCAACATGACATCAGAGCTGCAGTTTCTTGTGTTATTTTAATTGAGTGATGGTGATGGTTAATTGACTTTCGATTGTTTGATATATATGTCCCTGGTTTTATTATGTTTCACTTATGTATGGGACAACCTGCCTTAATTGTTTAGATATCCTCTCCCTATTGCCCTGCCATTCATCAGAGCTCACACCCATTGATCCATGACAATGGATGAATACACAGCTGGGTGATTAGCGTATGGAGGTATCTTTGTAAGCTTATCAACACATGAACATCAGAGCTGCAGGTTTCTTGTGTTAATTTTAATTGGGTGATGGTGATTGGTTAATTGACTTTCAGTGTTTGATGTATAAATATGTGGTGAACTGTGTTATTCTCCCTTTGTATCCCTCTGAGGAAGGTCCCATTCTGTAGGACCGAAACGTTGGGTTTTCTGGATGTATTTTTGCTTTCACTAATACACTTTGATTTTCAACATTGAGTGCTGTCTCTTGTTTACCAATCCTTGGACAGTAACGTATAACTACATTCTCTATATGGGACTGCACCTGTGGCTTCCAGCACCTATTGGAGTGCCAACTGCCTTATCTGACTATATATTATATATATATAATATATATAGTGTCCGCAAAAATCCAAAAATATATATATATATCTCTGTGTGTTTGGAACATGTATTGGCTGACGATCGTGGATGACATCATTATGAGTAAACATACACAACTTGACCAGCATGAAGGGATTGTGTAATGATCTTCCAAATGACACACACTGCAACCTTCTACCTTACAACATCAAGCATCAACATCTTTGTCTATAGTTCAAAGCTTAATGTATATGTGAATCTTTGTACAAACAATGGGTTAACATGCATACACAAAGCACACCCGCACTCATTCTTTGTCACAGTAATGTATAACTTCGTTATACTGTGTCTGTGCACAAAAATGCATAATTCACTATGTCATGTATGTGTCGATCCATATATACTATATATATATATAATATATTTATATATATATTAGTGATAATCTTCTTACAGTACACCTATAACAGGCCTTACTGACTAATCAAGTCTTGCATGGAATTTGTGCATTCAAAGGCGAACTAATAATTTTGCACAAACACATTTCGTTATGTTTTATTAAGCTCTTTTTCGCTTCATGTTGTAATATGTGAGCATAAATGGAACATGTACCATATGGTATTTAAATTGTGTTCATGTAGGTCACTTCATATTTTTATTTCGCCTCTATGCTCTGTGTGTGAAACCAGCTGCAATTAATATGTAATCACCAGCATAGAGGTGAACAGAGGTGTGGGGGTCGGGCACAGAGCCAGATCACAGGTCATGGTACGGTTGTTGTGGGATGGCTTACAGGTGGTAGAACCAAATAAAAGGTCAGGGTGGTGTCACGTCTTGGGGAGGGACTATAGCTGTTACAAGCTGACAAGGTGAACAAAGACATCACATTCATTTGAATGGTAATTATCTGAAGACTTTCAGCCACCAGGCCACTATATATGAAAACGTACGTTAGTCATTCGTTCAGTCATATCTTATTTTAAACCTTATAGATACACACCTATCACACCAGTACCATCTGTGAGCGACACACTGCATGTGTTATGAGTGTCAGGCACATTGAGCGCTATACACCTCTTCTCTTAAATGTTCAGACAGATCACTAAAAACATTCATTCACATTTCCCAATTAGGTACTGAATTATAAGCAGAGTCAAACTTTGCTGCCATGGTAGTGATGTACATTATAATTGTTAGATTACTACACAACATATGCAGTGTATGTACAACAGAACACTTAATTTTACAACGCATTCATGGATGAACATTGTATGTTGTATGGTGTTTAAAATAAATGTGCTGATAGGTTCACATGAACTTGTTAAGATGGATATATTCAGATTGCCCTAACCATATCATTGTGATTTTGTTATGTGATGCTGATATTTAGCCATAACTACTCCACTACAGATACTTCTGTTAATTATGTACACAGACATTCAATTCTGATGTTATTCTTCTATATAGTAGCTCCTGCAGCTCCTGGGTCACCTGACACTGAACATGTCTCATCACCTGGCCATCAAGGTCATATCAAGAATGGAAGGTGAGTGTATGAGGTGCAGCACATATAATGTGTACATTTGAAGAATTTCATTGCCATGCAAAATTAATGCCTTTCACATGTAATGAACTTCACACTCAGTTATTGTCACAGAAATGTAGTGTTTCTGACAACATGTATTGTGTGGTGTTTTAAAATATCAGGAGTTGTAGGTTACAACAACCTTTAATTCATTCTTCTTTCACACTGAGTCAAACATCATTGTTACTTCAAGCATCATCTTTTAATTGGACACACAATATAAATTATGGAAACATGTTGTGTTACACATGAGAACAACTATCATTATAGTGAAAACAAAGTGAAACTTTCATGGCGTTCAGAATGTCTTTCTTTCTTTGTAGAACCAGATTTGCCGCATCAAGGACAAATTCACTCAAGTGACCATGAACATGTTGACACTCCTGGATTAACCCAGCATTCAAGTCCTCCTGCTCGTGACACCTACTCAGCTATTGCAGCTTCTGAAGAACGAATCTTGGGTGAAGAAAATTGTCGCCATTCAGAAATGATGTCAGTGCTTGAACGGATGCTGTCACACTCTTGAAAGGATGCATGAAAGGTCAATATCAGAACTGTCACAAATTCAAAAGTCATCATCCAAGTTCCTAAAAAATCCAAAATGAAACAGGACATTACAAGCACTAGTTCTCAATGTAAGCCAATCAAATCAGTTGCAGAGTACAGCAAGAGAACAACAATTCCACTTTACCCCATCAGAGGATGGTCTTTATCTGCTAATGCTGCTACTTTTTCTCCTGACATCAGTTCTTCATTCCCCAGTTCTGGATGATACCGGTACAGTAGGTGCAAGTTCTGTGCAGGTCCCTGTCAACATCCAACCGCTTACATCTGTTCAAAAATATGGAACCGACCACACAACAAATGAGACAACAAAAAAAAGAGAATTAGGGCAACAATTACTAATAACCGCTTTTGGAAAAAGATTAAAAACACCAAAACAAGAAAGTGCTCCACCATCATGTCTTGCAATGTTTATCAACTGTTTTTAACAACTGCCACAGTCCACACCCTGCCCCTGAAGTGCAAACAGCCACACTGCCCTGAGTGCAAGCCCACACTTATGCCCTGAAGTGCCACAGCCCAACTTGTGCCCCAAGCCTAGCCACACTTAGTGCCCCTGAAGTGCCACAGCCCACACTTAGTGTGCCCCTGAAGTGCCACAGCCCACACCCAGGTGCCACAGAACTGCCACAGCCCAGTAAAAGTCGTACAGTTAAGGCCAGAGTACTTGGCGAGGGAAAAGGCAAACACAACAGCCAACAAGCAGGCCTGTGACTCCTCTCAAAAGGATAACCACATAAATAACCACTAAATTTGTTGTGTCTGGTGTTGTTTAATGCAACTAGTTCATGCATAGTGTATGTATGATCATGTAAGATGCTTGATAACATTCAAGTATGTCCTTGTACACATGAATGTTATAAATGCTCACTGACTGAATGAAGGCATATTTGATAACATATGAGTATGTATTAATCATCAGTTGATTAATGGTACAACATTACTACAACACTTGGCATGTTAATGGAAATGACAATCACTTAGCTCTTGTTCAAGATGAGGTGTGTATGTGGGTTATTTTGGTAATTAGATAGTCATTTCATGCTAATATTAGTGTCATACAACTTAGTAAGTACCCATAGAACCCATACATTTTATTTTATGTTTTCTGGTGTCTTAACTCTGTAAGACATTACTTACCTTAATCTTCTTTCATAGTTCATAATGTTGGCATGTGATCATGTATGATTTTTGGTTACAATAACAGATCTGTCAGTGTGTATGAATATATCTGTAGTCTCTCTGTATCTCTATCTATATATGTACACACACACACACACACACACACACACACACACACACACACACACACACACACACCACACACACACACACACACACACACACACACCACAACACACACACACACACACACACACACACACACACCACTTATTTGTTTTTTGTGTTTTTCTTTATTTTTATATATATATTAACTATAAATACACATATATATATATATATATATATATATATATATATATATATTATTTTATTCTTATTTATAATTTGTTCTCACGGCCTACTACAACACACATCATGAGTTTCGTTTTGCACTCTATCTATAATATATTATTTATCTGAATGAACAGTACAGGCCATTGCTGCAAAGATCCTTGTTTGCTGTTAATCAACTCTCCACAGCTGACTCATTAGGCCTCAAACATACTCACCCAGCATGTTATAAACTGTAATGAATTGTTAGACAATTAAAACAGGCGTGTTACACACAAGGCCTTCAATGTGCAAGATGAGATTATATATATATATAATATCAACGGTAAATATTACTGTATGTTCATTTGCATGTCTTATATATACAACACACACTATATATATATATATTTAGTATATATATATATATATAACTAGGGTAATTTTTATTTTATTATTATTATATATTATATATATCAATATACTACTTATATTTATCTATTAAATATATACTATATATATTATCCATACTTTTTTGTCTCTTTTTATTTTTATTTTTTTTTTTTTATTATATATACTGCACACCGCACACCTTATTCAGCAATCCACCCAGTATGATACCTGGCAGATACCTGGAATGCGCCGCTCCCTCACCTCTGACAAGCCCCGTTGCGTTTGCCTTCCCAGCCTGGGTTCATGCCTGGCTGACGGGCGGCTGATCTGTTAAATGATAATGATTAGGATTTAATAGGCTGCAATGCTTCGCGTGTCTACCAGATGGCATAAATTCATAATTGTAATGCAGTATATATATATATATTACTGTGCAGTATTGCAGCCACGGGAATAAAATGCTTCAATCCCTGCCTGGAAAATACCTCAATGCACTCGGGCAGAAAACATTCACAAACACTCAATACACCCGTTATACGCCCGA
>WSYH01017579.1:0-11853 GCA_036426205.1 Ascaphus truei | reverse complement strand
GGTGTGGTGGTGTTGGGTGTGTGTGTGTGTGTGTGTTGTGTGTGTGTGTGTGTTGTGTGTGTGTGTGGTGTGTGTGTGTGTGTGTGTGTGTGTGTGTAGGAGGGGGGGGGGGAGGAGAGGGTGATGCCCGATCGCTTGTCTCCCTGCCCCCCTTCTGTCTTGTCCTGCCCCCCTTCTGCGCCTTCCGGTTCCTAGTACCCCTTCTGCTCCGGTTTCCCTGCCCCCCCTTCTGGTTGCCCCCTCGGCCTCGGTCCCTGTCCCCCCTTCTGTCTGCCCGGTTCAACTGCCCCCCTTCTGCTCCGGTTCTGTCTCCTATCCCGTCCATGCCTCCTGTGTGATGTGTGGTGTTTTGCTTGGTGCCTGTGTGTGGTTTTGCATTGTGTGGTGTGGTGTATGGTGCATGTGTGTGTGTATGCTGTGTGTGATCTTGTGGTTGTGTGTGTGTGTATGCGTGCGTGCCGCTGGTACTGCATGTGCCGCGGGGAGAGGGGGACGTAAGCTTCGTGATGCATGGGTCGTGTAGTTGTTTCGTGTGAGCTTATCGCCCCCGAACCCATCCGGGTAGAGTGTATGCAGAGCCTGGTGGGGCATACGCCGGGGGTTTTGCTGCTGTGGTGTGGTGAAGGCTTGTGGCTGAGCTGGTGTGTGTGGGGTGAGGCAATGTGGTGCCGTGGGGGTAGGTCGTGTGCGTAGGGATGTGTGGTAGTGCGGATGTGTGTGGTGAGGTGGTGGAACGTGTGGGGGGATTTGTGGCATGGGTGTGTGTGGGTGTGTGGGTGTGTTGTGTGGTGTCGGGTGTGGTTTGTGTGTGGTGATCGGGTGTGGGGTGTGTGGGGGGTGGTGTGGGGTGTGTGGTGTGTGGTGGTTGTGTAGTGGGGCCGGGTATGGTTGTTTGTGGGTTAGGCATGTGTAAGATGGTGTGTGTATGATGTGTGTGTGGATGTGGGTGGGGGGTTGCATATGGTGGTGTGCATTGTTATGAATGTGTGTGTGGTGATTGCGTGTGCGTGTGGGTGTGGTGTTGATGCCATGATGGTGTTGTGTGTCGCTGTGTGTGTGAATTGTGATGCATGTGTGTGTGTTGAATGTGTGTGTGTGTGTTGTGTGTGTGTGTGTGTGTTGTGCTTGTGTGTGTGTGTGTGTGTGTGTGTGTGTGTGTGTGTGTGTATGCATGTGTGTGTGTGTCTGTGTGTGGCATATGTGTGTGTGCATGTTTGGGCATGGTGTATGCTGTGTGCATATGTGTGTGTGCATTGTGTATGCATGGGTTGTGTGTGCATTGTGTGTGTGTGTATGTGTGCAGTGTGCGTGTGTGTGTGGCATTGTGTGTGTGTGTGTGCGTGGTATGCATGTGTGTGACATGTGTGTGTGTGCATTGGTGTGTGTGTGTATGCATGTGTATGCATGTGTGGTGTCGTGTGTGCATATGTGTGTATACATGTGTGTGTGTGTGTGTGTGTTGTGTGATGTGTGTGATGTGTGTGTGTGGTATGTGTGTGCATATGGGTGTGTGCATTGTATGTGTGTGTGTGTGCGTGTGTGTTGTGTGTGTGCATTGTGTGTGTGTGTGTGTATGTGTGCGTGTGTGTGTGTGTGTGGGTGTGAATTGTGTCTGCGTGGTGTGTGTGTGTGTGTGTATGTGTGTGCATGTGTGCAGTGTGGTGGTGGTGGTGGGTGTGTCTGTGTGCTTGGTGTGCATTTGTGTGGGTGTTGTGTTGGGGTGTGTGTGTGTGTGTGTGGGTTTGATTTGTGTGTGTGTATGTGTGTCATATGTGTGTTAGTTGTGTGTGTGTGTGCATTGTGTGCCTGTGTGTGTGGTGGGTTTGCATTGGGTGCATTGGGTGTGTGTGTGGTATGCATGCTGTGTGTGTGCATGTGTGTGTGCATCTTCTGTGTGTGTGTTTCTGTGTGGGGTCTGGTGTGTGCATATGTGTGTATGCGTGTGGTGTGTTGTGTGTGTGTGTGTTGTATGTGTGTGTATGTGTGTTGCATGTGTGCATGTGTGTGTGTCTGTGTGTGCATGTGTGTGTGTCTGGTGTGCATATGTGTGTATGCATGGTGTGGCATGGGTGCCGTGTGTGTGTGGGTTGTGTGTGTGTTTGCATTGTGTGTGTGTATGTGTGTGCATATGTGTGTATACATGTATGCATGGTGTGTGTGTGTGTGTGCATTGTGTGCCTTGTGTGTGTGTGTGTGTGTTTGCATTGTGTGACATTGTGTGTGTGTGTGTGTGATGCATGGTGTGTGTGCATGTGTGTGTGCATCTGTGTGTGTGCTGCTGTGTGTGTCTGTGTGCATATGTGTGTATACGTGTGTTGTGGTGTTGTGTGTGTGTGCATGGGTGCCGTGTGTGTGTGTGTGTGTTGTTTGCATTGTGTGCAGTGTGTGTGTGTATGCATGTGTGTGTATGTGTGCATGTGTGCGTGCATCTGTGTGTGTGTGTATGTATATTGTGTATATATATTATATATATATATAATGTGTGTATGATGTATGTGTGTGTTTGCGTACGTGCGTGAATATTTTATCAAAGTTGCACAATGTTAATAAATAATTTATTCTCACCACGTCTTTATTTTTTTAATTTTTAAAATATTATATAATACACACACACACACACACACACAACACACCCACTCACCACACACAACACACAACACACACACCACACACACACACACACACACACACACACACACACACACACACACACACACACACCACAAACTGACACTACCAAGTGAACACACACACCACACACAGTGATACCGCCTCCCAAGCGCGCTTGCTGTCTCCTTGTCGGACAGCAAAAAGCTCTGGTAGCGTGGCGTCAGCAAGCGAGAGCACTGCTCAGCGACGCTCAGTGCACTATGTCCGAGGCCTTAGATCCTTACTTGATCTCTGTCTCAGAATCTCTGTCCAAACTGTCTTGGAATCCTCCTGCTCTTCTCTCTTTTGTCCCCCTGCAATCCCCCGCCCCCCCCACTTTAGTCTCAGAGCAAGGAAGGAGCGGAGCCAAACTGCTGCCTGGTCATTGGCGATAACTAACTCTCTCTTTAAACCTCTATAGTAACCCCAATAGGAGGGGGGTGGGGGGGTATATTTGTGAAGCGGCCAACATATTCCGCCGCATGGTACAATGGGGTACAGAATTATGTATATTATGTAAACAGTTACATACAATGAGGACAAACATTCACAAACAGATGCAAAGAAGTAATATGTGGGCCATGCTCGTGAGAGCTACATCTACAGTGAGATTCGTTCTGTCCCTTCCCCGGCCTCTCTGCTTATACCTAAACCTCCTCTTTCCATATGTCTTCTTTCTCCTGTTACAGAGTGGTAGTTTCTAAGAGATTTTCTCTTCTCCATCTACCACGTGCCCTCTCACTCCCATTCCTCGCCACCTTATCAGAAACACGTACTTCGTCTGCTGCGGCCACGCTGCCGCTGAGCTCGCTAATGCATGAGGGCGGTAACGTCACCAGCTCTCCAAACATGAGATCGGTTGTCCTTCAATTTTTTTTACAGCAGGAGTGGAGGGGCGTGGCTATTACAGGGGGGCGTGGCTATTATGGGTGGCGCGTGTCATTGGCTGTATAGGGTGTCTCTGTGTCTGTAGTATGTGTGTCTGTCTCTGTGTGTGTGTGTCTCTGTGTGTGTGTGTGTGTGTCTCTGTCGGTGTGTCTCTCTGTGTCTGTCTCCATTTTCTCTCTACCCCCTTCCCTCCCCTCTCCCCCCATTCCCTCCTCTTCCCCCCTTCCCTCCCCCCCCCATTGCTCTCCCCCCCTCCCCCATTGCTCTCTCTCTCCCCCCCCCCCCCCCATTGCTTCTCTCCCCCCCATTGCAATGAGTGAGAAAGGTTTTAGACTGGGGATGGCTATTGATACAAAAGAGGTAGAGGGAAGACTTCCTTGAGCAGAATGCAAGAGTTGGCAGGTGTCAAGTGAAAAATTAGGGTCTGAGATGTAAGGAGGGGCAGAAGAGTGTAAAGTTTAAAAAGGGGAGGAGGAGGATTTTTTTAAGTAATCAGGATTTAATATAAGCCAGGAGAGGGATTTCCGTAGGAGAGACGCTGAAACAGATTTAGGAGAGATTAAAAACTCTAGAAGCGAGTTTAGAATAGATTGTAGGGGAGACAGCTGAGAAGAAGGAAGGCTGGACAGTAGAAGGTTACAATTGTCAAGTTTTAGTAGAAGAGCAATAGAGAAAAAAGCGTATCTTTGCAATATTACGGAGAAAAAACCAAGAGGTTTTAGCTATATTATGAATTTGAGGGGAGAATGTGAGGGTAGAATAAAATGTGACACCTAGGCAGCGTGCCTGTAGGCGTATGATGTAATGGCAACAGTAATGGTGAAGGGGTAATAGAGCCAAGCTTGGGAGGAAGTATGAGGTGCTCCGTCTTTGCCATGTTAAGTTAAGTCGGCGTCAGGGCCATCCAGGATGATATCGCGCGGAGAGACATTCAGAGGTGTAAGGTCAGGGGTTGAAAGGTAAATTTGTATGTCATCAGCTGAGAGGTGATATTTGAACCCAAGAGATAAGAAAAGGTACCTAGAGAGTGTGTAAAGAGAAAATAGAAGAGGTCCCAGGTCAGAACTGGGGGTAACCCACAGAGAGATCGAACGACGAGGAGGGGGAGGTGTAGCAAATGAGACACTGAAATACAATGGGAGAGGTAAGAGAAAATCCAGGATAGAGCTTTTTACTGATATCAAGGGTGTGGAAAATGGGAACGGAGAAGAGGGTGGTCCACAGTATCAAAGGCTGCAGAGAGGTTGAGTAGTATGAGAAGAGTGTAATGACCTTTGTCTTTGGGAGCATAGAAGTATTTGTTATTTTAGTGGTGGACTGTTTTGGTGGAATGAGCGTGGGGGAAACCAGATTGTAGAGGGTCTGGAGAGAATAGATGTGAGAGAAAATGAGCAAGCGACAGCGAATACAGGTGTTGAAAGAGTTTAGAGGCAAAAAGACAAGAGTGGATAGTTGGAGACACAGGTAGGTCAGGCTTGTTGTTTTGAGTAAAGGTATACAGTTATGTTGCAATGCTGAAGGACAGGTGGGAAAGATAGCAGAGTAGATGGTAGGAGTTGAAAGTGTGTGTGTGTGTAGTATGTGTGTTGTAGTGTGTGTGTGTGTGTGTGTGTGTGGTGTGTGTGTTTGGTGTGTGTGTGTGTGTGTGTGTGTGTGTGTGTGTGTTGTGTTGTGTGTGTTGTGTGTGTGGTGTGTGTGTGGGTATTAGAGTGTGTGTTGTGGTGTATGTGTGGTGTGTATTAGAGTGTGTGTATAGAAGTGTTGTATAAGAGTGTGTTATTAGAGTTGTGTGTATTAGAGTTTGTGTATTAGAGTAGGAGGGAGATGTTGAGGGAATTGGGTTAAGAGGGCAAGTGGTAGAGGGCGGAAGAGATCAGGACACATCCTCTCTGACAGAGGAAAAAGAGTCAAGGGAGGCAGGAGGAGCGTTAGGAAGAGGTGTATGAATATGAGGGGGAAACAGAGGGAATCCTTGTCGAATGGAATGGAAAATTCGTATTACTACAAAGTATTTTGTTGTTGCATCGGAAGAGACCAAACTCTGTAAAAACTACCCAGTAGCAATTAAAGCTGCTGCTTGGAGCACAACGTTGGTTTAAAAATTACAGGAAAATCTTTACTTAATTGCAACAGAAATTCCAATCAAATAATAAACATAACTGTTGCCTTTATCTCACAATGAATTCGGCTGATTAACTATTTTACCTTCATTTGTTTTTACAGCATTTAAACCAATAGGTCGTCCGCAGCTGAATCTCATTTTTTATCAACAGGGACCCCGTGGTCCCAAGATTCCGGTTTAGTTCGCGGGTGTTTCCCATTGACAATTAAATGGTCGTCCAATACGGAGCTGCAACATCATCAACCCGACAATGTTGCTTCCATTGGCCCACGAGATTTGGCGCTGTATTCTTAATTTCGAAAGGGGAGGAAAACACAATGGCAACTAAAAACCGGTGTAAAAGTATATCGAGGAAGGGGGTCCCCAAAGTTAAAAATACAGTACAGCTTCAAAGACCCCGTTTGGATTGCAGTAAAAAATAAATACAAAATAGTAGGTGGGTGTTGTGGTAACAGGGACTATCCCTGTTTAAATAAGGCTTAATATAATCCTGTAGTGTTTGAGGAATCCAGCAGGGAGCTGGTTAATTGCAGCTAGACCAATAACCAGTCTCCACCTGTTAATCAGACAAAGTGTAAAAGCCTCCAATGGTGGGAAGTGAAAGAGAGACTCTTGAGCACAAAGAAGGAATGTGTGCTGCACATCAAGACACCACGACCTCATATTCCAGGGTGCAGCGAACCTGGGAACCTGCCAGGTTGTCCTGTGAGCTGCCCCTCCACGGACACCAATCCAGACCCAACGATTGACATGAAGGGCCACTGCTTGAGGTACTCTTGAGACTTTGGGGTGATAGGTGGTAAGGGGATTATCCCCCCGCCCTGCACATAGGGACTGGGGAATTGAGTTAGTCCTTACCCGGGAAAGGCTTTGTTTATTTGTTTATTTTTGTATGCTCTGCATTGTTAAAGTTGATGGGCCGAAATAAAGCCATGGTTTAATTTCCCAATCTGTCTGCCTGGTTTGTACCTCTGCACATGTCTTTTACAGCCTGATTGCAGAAATTAAATATAATAAGGAAAGCCATATTGTGCACAAATTGACTACAGATTCATTATGTTTTAAAACAATAGCAAGAGTCGTCGTCTTAATCTATGATTAAACAATTACATTCGTTACAGAAAGTTCAAAGTAATCTCATACAAAAACAATGACTCCAATTGACTTAGCTATTAGCCCTTAACTTTTAATAAGTATTCTATTAATTCATTGCAGGTGTCATAAATGGAGCAAAAGGAGAACCGATGAATTCCCCTTGATGTTTCGTGGTAGATGAAAATCTTAGCTGGTATCTGGATGAAAATATCAAAAACCTACATCACTAACGAAACCTTGGGGAAGAAAGAGAAATTGAGAACGAAAACAAGGCGTTTGAGGAGAGCAATAAATGCATTGTGAGGTCACTTTCAAACAGGAGTTTTAAATAAATGAATTTGCTGTAGATTTTCCATAATGTTAAATGCCCTGTAGATGACAATAACTTTCATACTCATATAAGGCCATATGTAACTAGCAGTGCTACGCCACAAGCACACCAAGCAACCGGTTCATAAGCATGGGCCATTCCAGGTGTTGGCCGGCATGGAAGGTGCCACCTGCAGTCACACAGCATGTTGTATAAATATGACCCTGTGTGGGGTATTTACATGAATGAGGCTGCAAGGTGGCCTCCAGAATGGAAGGTTATCTTATGAAGAGTAACAATTCTAAGTAAGGCTGCGGACCCGCTGGCGCGGACCGTGCTCATGCTTGAGAGCGGTGACATCACCAGCTCTCCAAGCATAAGCGCCGGGGTGTTCTGGTTATTTTGCAAGTCGAGGCGCGGGAGGGTGTGGGGGGGCGTTGCGGGAAAGTTGAGCGCGCTTCAAAGTATTTTTTTTTTTTAACCTAATCGCCAGTGAGCGCAACCGCATGAGCGAGGGGAGGGGACAATTTCAATTGCCGAAACGAAACTCGGCAAGCACCCGCGCGGTCAAGCGCACTCAGCGCTAGGTGGCCGCAGCCTAAAACAAGTCACATATTATTACTCAGATCTTTCAATCCAATGTACTCATGTTTATTTGTTTCCAGCCATCAATGGATACATGTATGGAACCTTCCCGGTCTTTCTATGTGTGATAAAAAGGAAGTAATTGGCATTGTTTGGAGATGGGAAATGAAGCAGAATTCATGCAGCCTTCTTCATGGACAAGTTTTTTTAAAAGTACAGCATCACCGCGTTGATACCATTAATTCTCTTTCCTGCCACAATGGTGGAGCTGTCATGGTAACAAATAACCCGGAAAGTGGGATTCTAGTTGGTCAAGTTAATGACCACCTAGAAGGTACATTTACATTAATTGCATTATACAAATATATACAATTATCTTGGGCTTGCTAATATAATATGATAATAGGCCTGGTTATATCTAGATCCTTGGAAGTCAGCAGACCCACGCAATCAGGCAGACTTCCAATTTTCATGTGGAATAAACTAAATTCAAATTATTATTTATTTATAATGAGCCAACATATCCGTAGCGCCAGTACAATAGGGTTGGAGGACAGAAAACCAAAAATAACAAACATTAACATACATTTTTACAATTGGAAAAAGGCTCTGCCCCAAGGAGCGTACAATCTATAAGGGACATGTAAGTGGAAACACAGGGGTACAGCGGGGTGAGAAGGTTGGTGTGTTTCAGAGCAGCTGTAACATCAGCAAAAGGGCAGCAAATGGGGGTGACACCTTTGGGGCGACACACAGTCTAGGCTATGAGCGGGTTCGAATGGAGTTAGCTTGTATAAAGTGCTGGAGTCCAGTTGCAATACAAAATGCATAGAGGACTGGGCTGGACGAAACACAGCAAGCAATCCCAGATGTTAACTCTTAGCATGTGTCTCTGGCAGAGGGGAGCATCATGGAAAACCCTTTCGGGACATCCGCCTTTGGGGCGACGCAGATGTAGGCTGAAGATACAGTAGAGATACAAGTACAGATAAATGTATCTGTATTTCATGTCACATTATTGAATGCTGAAGAATTGATTTATATGGGCATGGCATGGTACAATGGCTTATTGGGGTGTGGGGGGGGGCGAGAAAGAAATCAACTGTCTCTTAAGATGAACTTGCTGATTATATAATATCATAAGTATCTCCATATAGTCAAAGTCACACAAAGTAGTTATTTGGCAGAGTTTATGAACTGTAACACAACAGGTCGTTACCAGCTGGGCAGACTCTTTCCCAAATAGTGGTCTCACTTTTGGTGTTTGGATAGTAGGTGTAGAATATCGGGTTGTTGGCATTGGGTGCTGAGCTATGTCATGTGATTTTTAAATGCCGCCGCCCTTCGGCACTTGCTGTGTTGGCCGCCCTTCTTCTGCCACCCTCCTGCTCCTTTGGAATCCCAGCTCATGACAACGAGACGCCGTTGCGACGTCACTCATTGACACTGGGATCCAAAGAGCAGGAGGGGGGCGAGGCGAGAAAGAAGGCGGCCCAACACAGGCAAGTGCCTTCCCATTCAGGTACGATAGGCACGAGAACGCAGCAAAAGCATATGGGGGCAGAATTTTTTGCGGCCCCGAAATGTTGCCACCCTAGGCCCGGGCCTAATGGGAAATCTGCCATGGCTATCGTAATTTGGGGGAGAGCTCTGATAAATGTCTCCATTCCCCCTTAGAAGTACACTTACTAATGTATAATACTACTCAGCATGCTTTACATTCCAGCATGATTATTTTCGGACAGTGGTAATTTATATGCGTACATGATCTTGCTCTATAGGTGGCATGCAGGCAATTTGAAGTGCGCAAATGATCAGCAGAAGCAAAAAGAAGAGGACGAGTGGGCCGGACTAATGAAAGAAATTACTAAATTGCTTGCAGAGGAGATCACTGGAACTATGGGCCAACTGGAATAAACCAATTTACAGGACAGGAATTAGATCAACCAGACAGGTAAGAAGTTCTAGTTTATTAATCCATTCAGAGAGATTCAGAGATAGTGCATTAATGAAGCATTAATTTAGGCCTCGCTTAAGGCAGACAGTAATGGACCTCTGGGGTTTGGGCCCAAGTCATTCATACGGTTATATAAACTAAATGCCCCACATGTCTCTTGCTGATCATTGGTTGTTCATGAGATGTGTATATGGTTGTGGTGCTATTAAATAGAGGTGATGGTCGTTTTTGTAGCTGTTGTCTTTTGATTGTGTGTATACAAAAGGAACATAGTAAAGGATGAGTTAAAAAAGGTTGTGATGTTCAGTATGTACAAAACATCACTGCAAATGGCAATGCTTCCGTATTTTACTAATCAGTACATTAATTATTAGAAATGTGCAATATGCACCTTTGGCGAATAATGGCAGTGTGTAATCGAGGGTGCACACTTAGTGGTTGGGCTTTCTACACACCAAAATATTGAATCGGATTATAGAATGAGGTTCTCAACCCACATCCCAAGACCCCAACAGGTCAGGTTTTTAAGATTATCCCAGCTTCAGCACGGTGGCTCAGTCAGGGCGCTGTTGTCTTATTTCATTTTAATAACAGAGTACTTGTTAGCAGGGGGTTGCCAGCGCAGAACCGCATTGATTTACGCCGGGGCCTCCCTGCTGCCTGTTACAGTCCCCGGTATGTGGTGCGGTATTCTCCTGTGCGTTTAAATGTCCCGGTCACACGCCAGGGGAGTTTAAACAATTGGGCGAGCGGAATACCGGCTCCCATACGGGCCTGTAACTCGGGAAAGAAGGGGTCACACTGGTCCTGGAAATTAATGTGGTTCTCCCCGGAGACCTCCTGCTTCATACGTGTGTGAGTTAAAATGACAATAATATATATATATATATATATATACACATATATACATACACACACACACAGATGCACGCACACATGCACACATACACACACATGCATACACACACACAATGCACACAATGCAAACACACACACACACACACACACGGCACACAATGCACACACACACACACACACACACACACACACACACACACACACACACTGACAGCTACCAAGTGAGACACACACACACACACACAGTGATACCCGCCTCCCAAGCGCGCTTGCTGTCTCCTCTGTCAGGACAGCAAAAAGCTCCTGGTAGCGTGAGCGTCAGCAAGCGAGAGCACTGCTCAGCGACGCTCAGTGCACTATGTCCGAGGCCTTAGATCCTTACTTGATCTCTGTCTCAGAATCTCTGTCCAACTGTCTTGGAATCCTCCTGCTCTTCTCTCTTTTGTCCCCCTGCAATCCCCCGCCCCCCCCCCACTTTAGTCTCAGAGCAAGAAAGGAGCGGAGCCAAACTGCTGCCTGGTCATTGGCGATAACTAACTCTCTCTTTAACCCTCTATAGTAACCCCAATAGGGAGGGGGTGGGGGGGTATATTTGTGAAGCGCCAACATATTCCGCAGCATGGTACAATGGGGTACAGAATTATGTATATTATGTAAACAGTTACATACAAATGAGGACAAACATTCACAAACAGATGCAAAGAGGTAATGTGGGCCATGCTCGTGAGAGCTTACAATCTACAGTGAGATTCGTTCTGTCCCTTCCCCGGCCTCTCTGCTTATACCTAAACCTCCTCTTTCCACTCATGTCTTCTTTCTCCTGTTACAGAGTTGGTAGTTTCTAAGATGATTTTCTCTTCTCCATCTACCACGTGCCCTCTCACTCCCATTCCCTCGCACCTTATCAGAACACGTACTTCTGTCTGCTGCGGCCACGCTGCCGCTGAGCTCGCTCATGCATGAGGGCGGTAACGTCACCAGCTCTCCAAACATGAGATCGGTGTCCTTCAATTTTTTTTACAGCAGGAGTGGAGGGGCGTGGCTATTACAGGGGGGCGTGGCTATTATGGGTGGCGCGTGTCATTGGCTGTATAGGGGCTGTCTCTGTGTCTGTAGTATGTGTGTCTGTCTCTGTGTGTGTGTGTCTCTGTGTGTGTGTGTGTGTGTCTCTGTCGGTGTGTCTCTCTGTGTCTGTCTCCATTTTCTCTCTACCCCCTTCCCTCCCCCCCCCCATGCTTCGGCCCCCCCTCGAACGAGGGGCGCCTCGCCCCCGACCATTGCTCTCCTCTCTCGCCCCCCCCCCCCCCCATTGCTCTCTCTCCCCCCCATTGCAATGAGTGAGAAAGGTTTTAGACTGGGGATGGCTATTGATACAAAAGAGGTAGAGGG
>WSYH01017578.1:0-11855 GCA_036426205.1 Ascaphus truei | reverse complement strand
CACCGCAGAATGCTGGTCCCTCCATCTCCCGCCGATCGGAGCCCCGTCTCACTTTTCAGGTAAGTGAAGTGGGTGTTGCAAGCGGTTGTGAAGATTTGAGAGCGGTGCTGTTCCCTCGTCAGCTGACTCTCCTCTCCAGGTGGGTCGGTGTAGTCATCTCCGGCAGTGCTCGTCCTCTCCCTGCAGTGCTGATAAGGTGGGGTCTTTGTGTCATTCTTGGGGATGGTGCCTTTGTATGTGCTGAGAGTGTGGGGTTGAGTTCTTCTACTTAATCCTCTGACCCCTCTGTCCCGCCAGCCTTTCCGAGGCCCTGGTTGGGGGCTCTTCTTGTCTGGGTCCTTCGTTTCTCCAGCTGGCAGGAGGGGTGAGGTTTAGTGCTTTAGCAAAGTGCTCCATATCTTCTTGATGTTTAATTGAGAGCATCTTTCCATTGCGCTGCACCATTAGTCTAAATGGGAAGCCCCATTTATACTTTACTCCGCTGTCCCGCAGTAGTATGGTTAGGGGTCTTAGTTCCTTGCGGCGATCTACAGTTCTTTTGGATAGATCGTTGTAAAGTTGCAGTTGGCTGTCCTCAAATGTGATGAGATCTTTGGTTCGGGCAACCTCCATTATTTTTTCTTTTGCCGAAAATTTATGAAGTCTGGCTATGACGTCTCTCATCCTTTTTGGATCCTCTGATCTAGGGCCAAGGGAGCGGTGAGCCCTGTCCAGTTCAAGGTCCGTCTGATTCAAGTCTCCACATAGGGAGGTGAAGAGCTCCAGGAGGTAAGTCTTTAACTGCCCTGGAAGTACCGACTCGGGGATGCCTCTGATTCTTATGTTTTGTCTCCTGTCGCGATTCTCCTGATCTTCTAGGGAGTCGCGGAGACTTTCTACCTCAGCCCCGAGCCGGAATATCTCGTTTGCAGCCAATTCTTGGGCCTGTGCGAAGGTCTCCATTTTGCCTTCCAGTTCATCCGTGCGCTCCCTTAGGCCTGTCAGTTCTTGCTTTAGCTCAGTGACTGCGGATCTGAGATCGGCCTTTAGCGACTTGTGCAGGTCATGCAGCATTTCTGCCATAAGCTCTTTCATGTCCTCTCGGGTGAGTGTTGCCGCCGGCTGCGCTGGCATTTCTTGCCGGTCTTGCGTTTGGGCAGTTTGTTTGGGGCCTCGTGCGCCTGATGGGCCTGCGCCATCTTGGTTTCTTGCCGCCGCCTCTGAGTTTCGCGGGGAGAATAGCTTGTTAACAGCCTGGGCTGTTTGGGATTTTTGTTTGTTAGCCATTTCCTCTAGGGTTGTGGGTCTAGGGTAGTGCTTTAGGAGGGGGAATTTTCGGGGGAAAAGAGCCTCTATTTGTTTATTTGTTAGGGGGTCTGGCGAGTTCCTCTGCTACACGTCCATCTCCGTCGGCGTCCTGGCCACGCCCCTACATAGTTTTGTTTATGTGTTCATATGTTGTAGCGGGGGGGGGGGGCAGGGGGAATTGGGAAGCGTGGCTGTGTAGCTTTTCTGGCTCTCAATGTTGGACACTCATATTTGTGGCAGCTATTTTAGAGTGTTGTTGTTTTGGGCGATTTTGCCGGTTGTGCTGCCAGGAAGTTTTGTGCCAGGATGGGGTTGGGCCGTTGGTTAAGCCCGTGGGTCTCGGACGGCAGACTCTGGCAGCTGTTAGAGATTGGCAACCTCAGGTTTTTTTTTTTTTGGGGGGGGGGGGGGGGGGGGGGGGGGGCCTGTAATTATGGCTTTGGGTGTGAGGGGGAGGGTGAAGGTTCACTTTGCAATTGTATTTCTGACCAGGGGGGGAGAGGGGGCACCCACTCCTTCTGCACTGTTTTTGTTGGACCCTGCTGTGCTCTAATGGCAGGGTGTCTCTGGGCGCTTCTGTGCAGCAGGGCTCCGTTGTCCCCCAACTGTCTATCCCTCCTTACCCTTCCCCAGCTCCGGCTGAGCCTGATTGTCCCTCCGCCTGTCCTGCACGCCTCCCCTCCGCCTCCGGTTCTGCAGCGTGCCGCGGATCAGCCTAGGCTTCCGATTCGGCAGCCATCTTGGTTCCTCTGCCTCGTGGGGATTCGTGGGGAGCGCTGTCGGCTGGCTGCTCTATTTCCAGCTGTGGGAGCTCCCGGCGCCGCCCGCAGAGCCGAGGTCCCGTGCGCGAAGCTCGCCGTTCAGGCTGAGTGCCACCGCTGCAGGGCTCCTTCAGTTCCGTCCGGCGGCCATCTTGGAAACCTCGGCTGCAGGGGCTCCGGGACTCCGGCTCTCCCGAGCGCCTGTTGCTCGCTCGGTCTGCCGCCACGGGGCCTCACGGGGTGCGGGTGAGTCTCCCCCGCTCTTGTGGCACTTTTTCGCCGCTTTTTGGCTGGTTTTATGGGCTTTTTTGCCGTATTTAAACTGGGGCCGCACGGAGCTCTCTGGCTGTGCTGCTTCCCAGTTCGGCTGCTGGCCACGCCCCCTGGTCACCCAAGTTTTAACACCACATAACATAACACCACATAACATAACACCACCAAAGTGTTTACTATGTCCCAGGCCTAATGCTGCACATGTGCTTTGCAATGTACATCTACTCTCCCGGCCCTAATGCTGCACATGTTGGGCTTTGCAATGTACATCTACTCTCCCGGCCCTAATGCTGCACATGTTGGGCTTTGCAAGTACATCTATCTCCGGCCCAATGCTGCACATGTTGCTTTGCAATGTACTTTTACAGTTTACTTTCATCCTAAACTGTTTGGGATATACCACTTACGTCTCCTTCATGACCTTTGTAAGACAGTTTGTGTAACAGGGATTTTTTTTTTGTCTCTCGTCTAGTACAAAGACAGCACAAATAATCCACCCATGCCAACACTGCAAGGTTGCTTTAGCAGTCAGGATTACCTCCTCAAACATATGAAGTTCAACACCCAATGTGTATATGGAAAAATGAGGGACAGAAGAATCTTCAGATTAGAGAATCGATTAGAAAAGCCAGCATTCAATAACTATGTCAGAAAATGCAACTTCACCAGTCAACGCTATTATAAACAATGTAACTGCTTCTCATTCAAAAGGAAATATATTAGAAGGTGCCAAAGGAAAAGAGCTTGAGACAATGGGAAGAGTCAGATTGTTATTAGACCACAAAAGACACACACAGGGGGAGAGACCGCATGTTTGTGGGGATGTGGGAAGGGGATTTAGATTACGTTATCCCACCTGAACACACACAAGAGGACACACACAGGGGAGAGCCGTATTGTATGTGGGGGAATGTGGGAAGGGATTTAGTGTCTTATCAGCCTGAACCTACACAAGAGGACACACACAGGGGAGAGACCGCATGTAGTGGGGAATGTGGGAAGGGATTTAGTGTCTTATACCAACCTGAACACACACAAGAGGACACACACAGGGGAGAGACCCGCATGTATGTGGGGAATGTGTGAAGGGATTTAGTAAATTATCCAACCTGATCAGACAAAAGAGGAACACACAGGGAGAGAACCGTATGTATGGGGGAGGGGATGTGGGAAGGGATTTAGTAACTTACAGCCTGAACACACACAAGAGACACCACACAGGGGAGAGACCGCACGTATGTGGGGAAGTGGGAAGGATTTAGTGTCTATATCCAGCCTGAACACACACAAGAGGACACCACAGGGGAGAGACCGCACGTATGTGGGGGATGTGGGAAGGGATTAGTTCTTATCCCTGAACACACACAGAGGACACACACGGGGAGAGACCGCATGTATTGGGAATGTGGGAGGGATTTAGGACTATCCAGCACCTGATCAGACACAAGAGGGAACACGGGGGAGAGACCTCTCTCTATCTTGTGTTTTAGTGGATAACAGGACTCCATAAATACAGTGCAAATCCATAAATGTGCTTATTATCTGGGTTTGCTGAGCGAGGGTTTAGAATCTGTCATGGTAAATTATATTTGAAAGGGACTTTACATATTATGTATAAAATAAGTATTTAAAGGATAAGTTATAACTTTTTAAAAGCAAGTTATAGATAATCCCCATGTAGTTTATTTAAAGATAAATGAATGTTGCATATGTCCATATGGTTGGTTCTAATAAATGTGTGTTCCCCATTAGCTAAAGCGTCTAGTCTCGCTAAGGCCCCGGTAACAGAGTCTTATGCGCGCCCGACGATTTGGGTGCGGCGTTCCGGCGATTCCCCGGTCTGCAGCTCACTGCAGGAGCAGAGACCGGGGAGGGCGTCGGCAGAGGAGTGACGGGGGGGGCGCGGCCATGACGTCACCCGGCAGGTTCGCCCTCATGCTAAACGCCGAGGGGCGTGCCTAGCGCTCGACTGCGAGTTCCTGCTCTCAATACTATTGAGAGCAGGAGTAGCTCTCGCCGCGAGCGCTGTGGCCCCCCCGCAGCGGGCCCGGGGAGGGCTCTCGTGAGCGCAGCGTCCGCACAGCGACGCTGTAGCAGGCAGCGGGGGAAGGCCTTACTGTCACGGTTGTGCTGCCACAAACCAGGGTCGGACCGCGTGGCTGAGGTGGGTTGTGTAAGCACCGACTAGACGCGCAAGCTGATCCGGATTGCGCAGTTCATAGTCGTACATAGAAGGGTCGGGACTGGAAAGAGCAGCGTATCGGTGGACGTCGCCAGGGTCAGGATTGGAGACATCATGGTAACGTAGTCAAGCAGGGTGTCGCAACAGGAGAGAAGCAGGTCTTCCTGCTTCAGCGAAATTGCTGCAGCGTCGGGAACGGGGTTTGCGCGGAGTGGCGTCTATGGCCCATGGCGCCGTTCTCAGGCAGGGGAAGGTGACCGGAGTGGGCACACCCGCCAGCAGCACTGGTAAAGCAATGCTTCAGCGCAGGAGTCCAGAAGAGCCTGTGCGGGGAGAAAGAGCTTCAGGACTCAAGACACGACTCTGCTATGGGAAGGGAGCAGGTCTCAGGAACAGGGAGCTGAAGTTACGCTGGAGATCCACCGCTTCAGCACAGAACCAGGACACGGCCTCTGCAATGGAGAGAGCACCAGGAACCGAGACAGGCCTCGTGCTATGGGAGGGCCAGCAGGTCTCAGGAAACGCGGAAGCTGAAGTTTACGCTGGAGATCCACCGTTCGCAAACAGAGAACCAGGAACATGAACTAGGACAATAACAGAGTTAGTAACGAGATAGCAAGCAGGGCGTGTGGCAGCAACACTTGGTAACATCCAAGAAGGATTATGCTCGGCCGAGAAGCATGTGGGGAAAGTTGTATTTAAAGGTCAGGAACCCCAATAAGCAGAAGGGAGGTGTGACAGCATTGCTCTAATGACTGAACCCAGGCTGGTGGCTGCAGCAATAGCTGCACAGCTGCAGTAGATATCAGGGGAGTGTGTTCCAGGACTGCACAGTCTGTAAGGCAAGGTAAGCAGTAAACTGAGGTGTGGATTCCTTACATTACTGTAGCTGTGGGATGGGCACTTTGTCATGGCGTTTTCACCACGATCAAGTAGCCACAGGCGTGTCAGACAGACCCTGGGGGGCACGGACTGTGGGAGGATTGGACAGTGGGAGGACACAGGACGTGAGGGGGGGATTGGACTTTGGGGAGCCTGGAGATGTGGGCGGACACTGGACTGTTGCTGCACAGGACTTTGGGAACACGGGACTTGGGGGGGCATGGGACTCTAAGGAGGCACGGAACTGTGGGGGCCTTCTTTCACCTAGGGTTTTATTTGGTTTCGTTTTGGCGGGGGAAAGTGAGCTTTGTGATACCAGGCAGATGTGGGACAGGTTTCAGGCGATTGGCTGAGGAGCAGCTGCTGGGAGGTGGGCAGAGTGCTGTGATTGGGCAAGCCAGAGGGAGGGCATGGCTAGGGAGTTTTGGGTGGGAAAATGAAAGGTACAGTGATATATATAGACGGAGCAGAAGCAGAGAGGGAAACAGTTTAGGGACATTGGCTGCCCCTCTCCCCTCCTTATGTGTTATAATTATAACACCTTGTATAGTTTAACATTATATACACACTGTACATAGTGTTTTTAGCTGTGCGCAGCATCGAGGGTTTAAAGTGCTAATGCTGTTAGCATCATTCTGTGGTTATTGATCATTTTATACTGACTGGGGCCTGGGTACGGTTGTGGCGATAACAAAAACTTCAACGTCATTAATACGTTTATCACAATAACAAATGTATCGCATAGAGAAACCACGTCAGAGAATGTTCTAGTAAATCTATAGAAATATAATTCCTTAAAGACAATTTTATTCTCAAGCAGCAGAAACTGGTGACACTTTGTGTTTGTTTATTGGTTGTGGAAGCAAGGGTCTCCTGAGATGAACTGGTTTATGCTAGCACCAGGGATCCCTGCTTCCCAGAGAACTTACCTCGGTAAGGGGATGACGTCACGGCTTCCTATTGGCCCCACGGACATATAAGCTGCCATTTATTTGAAACCCCAACTAGCCCAGCAGAGCTGCTACCAGCACCCCCTTCCGAGGTAGTAAATCTCGGGAAGCAGGGGGGCCAAAGCGGAAATTATTTTGATACTAGAATTGTGTAACTCCATCTTCTCCATTTTTTCCGTTCCTTATTATAAAACAGATATATTTGGAGCAAGAATAAAAAACAAAATTCTTTCATCCCATCTCCCTATGTTTAATAAACCTGAAATGGACGGTTCTTATCTGCCACTGCAGTAACAGAAATCATATATTTAAACGTGATAATAAACATCTTATTATGTTTGTCATATACATAGAGAGACTTCAAAAAGTACGCCAAATGTGCAGTATAACCTCAATGAAAATAAATTTTTATATACTGTAAGTGCGTTTTTTTGGTAAGAAATATAGTTCCGGTAACCGACTGGGGTTTGGTGGAGCGGGTCCTCTTACCTTCGCCTGCTTTCATCTGCACCAGCTACTCGCATTGGTGAGGACGGTCATTGTTGTCCTGGCGACACGTCATCCGAAGGAGAGATGCCGGAGATGAGTGGGCAGGAAGAGAAGTGTGAAGGCCCAGTACACTGTACACCATCACAGAAAAGCCCTGTATATCCAGTATACACATTCACCCAGGACAACATCCACGGAGAGGAGTTTGATTAAGAAGAAAGACCCCATGCAATCGTTTCTAGGACTTTCTGGCCCATACCAAACCAGTGCACCCACACCACCACGCCTCACCGCCGGCACCAAATTCCCACATGGCACCATTCGCCGCTTAAACATTTGCCTCCGTTTTCGATATCACCGGCCATGTGTCTTTTTTTTTTGTCATTATTTTTCTTTATTTTCATAATAAATGTTACGAGAAATCGTCATGCCTTTCCCTAAATACAAGAACAACATCACGTATATCTCCTAAGCTAACGCAAACATTTAAATTTACTAATTAAATCAGTACATGGAACTAAACAAAAAAGCAGTGTACATTTTGCTGTCAGTGAAGTGTAAGAAGTATTATCTGTAGCCACATCCCAGGATAACCCTTATTTCAGCATCAGGGGATGTTTTCGGTACATCGGAAGGCTCTCAGTGACCCAGCAAGTAGGGCGCAAGCCATGGTGGGTGTTCGCGCATGCGTGGTGTACCCAGTGGACTTCGCGCGTGGTGATGGAGCAGATGGTCGCGCATGAACGCAGATAAAAGGTTGCGCAGGAGCCGCGAAAAGACTGCTCCTTCGAGTCCCCAGACAGCCATAGCGATGGAGCGAGGTGCACACAGGAGCCGTATAAGGGCGGGCGATAGATTGGGGGGAAATTAGGAGGTTGGTATAGGGGGACCCGGTGTCGGTTAGAGCCTATAGGAGGAGGAGAAAGGAGCTCTGCCCCTACACTAGGCCACCTATAACCCCGGTCCCCGTTGGCCCGAGTCACGTTAGCGAAGCGGATGTGGGAAAGCCTATCAGATTGGAAACAGTCCCCTTAGTTATTACAGAAGGAGAGTTGTACACTCAGAAACTGGTCGCAGTATCATACCAGGTTTGGGCTCAGACCCGGCCAGCACCAGTAGTTCGCCAATGGGTGGGATCGCCGGAAGGTAGTCTGTGAGTTCTTCTCGTCAGGATTCCTTGTGACAATTACTTGCAGGCCGGAGTGTCTGAGCGCTGGCAACGGTAACATCATTAAGTGCCACCAACCTATAAGATCAGAAAATAGTGGCTGGCCAGACAAACACATATACCTTCACTTGGGGGTGTGTGGGATTTAGGTTGTGGAACTGGACCACGGTTTGTTGGTAACGGTGAAGGTTCGTAGCGTCCTGCAGACGCGTACCATAGTGTTCCCCCTAGGGAGGGACACTGTTGATTAATTCAAGGTTATGGGGTTGCATTAGTAACGTCCATTGGTTATTGTATATGCTGTTGTGTGAGTTAGTACCTTTTGTCTGTGAGGAAACAACTTCCACTCTGGCCAGGGAGGCCATTGCAGGGTGGAGGCGCTTCACTTGGTAAAGAGGTTTATCATATTCCTATGAGTTGCCCGGCTCTCCGTGGGGAGGGCTTAGGACCTCTGCGAGCCGCAACAGGTTGAACATCAATTCGTAGCGCCTGTATCATAAGAAACCGGGGGCACATTTGGAGGCGCTGTGAGACTCAGACCTGGGCTGCCCAATTCTAAAGTTAACACAGCCACCTGTCCAGAATGTCTCTCTCTGCGCTCAGAGCGTGCGCCAGCGGGGCCCTGCCAGATGCAAACACCACGCCCCCGCACGCGTGGTTGCAGTGAGATCAAGTTCCTATGTCCTTGTCCCATTAGAGACATACAAGAGCCCTAAGCAACTAGGGATATCCAAAGCCCGCCTGGGGATTCCCATAGACCATAACGCCAGTGGAACACCCTCTCACCGTTGACTGTCGCAGAGATTTAGGTGGTACTGTGATCCCTCTGTTCCCCAATACCTACAGTTCCCCAATTCCCCAACCTGGCGCGGAAGCCCCTTTGTCCTACCACTCCGAGAGACATACCACCCGATGTGGCCTTGGCCGAAGTTGTCAACTACTCCCGCCTCTGGCAATTACACGCAGTGACGACGTGTAGTTGTCGCGTCGGATTCGTTAACCCGGGGTCCAGTGCGTCCAAGAAGACTGTGATGAGGGATAATGCGCAAAAACTTAACGACGAATGTAGGCCAGCTGGCCGACACTCCATCGCAAGGAGAAGGATGCCGAGGATGAGGGGCAGGAAGAGAAAGGTGGGAAAGGTGCCAGTACACACATGTACCATCACAGAAAAAAAGCCCTGATAACAGTATATACCAGCACCCAGGGCAGCACCCAGGACACATCACGCGGAGCGGATTGGCGATCATAAGAGCCCCATACAAGCGGTCTAGGACTTTTGTGAGCCTGACCAAACCAGTGACCACCACCACAATCAACTGACACACAATTCACCACATGCCAACCCTGCCGCTCACATTTCGCTCGGTTCGCCCATTGTTCACGCCGGATTACGCCATTTCCTGTTTTTTTTTTTTGTCATAATATTTTTCTGGATTTTTTCATACTAAAAATTGTACATTGTAAGTGTTCCATTCCTCTATAAACAGATACAACATCACGTATTATCTCCACGTAAGCCAAACATTAAATTATCTAAATTAAATCATCCGAACATAAACAGAACAAGCAGGTAAATTTTGCTGTCAGTGATGAAACCAGTGCATTATACTAACATATTGCAAATCATTTTTCGTATAAATTCCACCTATACTTACCCTTCAGACATGGCCTTGCAGCACCACTGTATTTATGGCTTGTGGTATGACCACTCCGTCTACTTAGTCATCATCTGCGTTAATAGAAACCACCTTGTAGTCACGCTACAACACCGGTTTTCGAATCGGTAGGGCGGCACATCTTGCGTTGTCGAAGGAAAATTGAAATATTGTTAACTTCCTTCTCTATTTTTGCTTCTCTCTTATCACCAGAAACATATCAGCACATTTAATTCCCATGTTAGTTGCGTTATTAGAGCATATTTATTTTTTTCTATTTATAAACTGTCTTTACCAGGAAGTAATTGAGGTTAACCTCTCATTGGTTACATTTGTCCTGGGCATAGATTCAAAACAAATATTACATGTTACAAATACCAGGTTACAGCGACCAAAAGGAACAGGGTAACATATGGTTTACCATACCCTCCTTACAATATAAGCTCTTTTTGCCAGGGCTCACTATTACTACTGTAATCAAGGGGTCCCCTGGCCTCCACCTCACTGCGCAGAAGGCCGACGGTAACCCTGGCGCCCCCATCACCTGATCCGGGAGCAATGCAGGGAAGGTCAAGGCACTTGGCTCAGAATGCCCTTGCTTCAGCACAGACCAGGAGGAAAGCCATGTGATACGCGTTGATAGTAGCCACGTTTGGGACGGTGGGCTCAGTCTCTATAGTCAGGGGCCTGGGCGGACGGATATATGGGAGTCGAGTCCCCGTGGCCCCACGAAGGTACATCAGGAAGAGACAATCTTCGTTGGCCCCCATTGTGTGCCGAAGGAGCACGGCGCAGAGGGTTGCGCGCACTAGCGACCGGGTTGCGCATGAGCCAGACCACAATGCTGGCGGCCATTACAAGAGAGGGAATGGGCAGGGTACCCACCCGGATGAGACCCGCTCATGTAGTGCAGGAGAAACACCTTACCGAAGTTTCATCGCAAGCACAGACATGTGGTTCGTGTACCCCTGCGGCGGTCGTTCTGGCTTACCCTCCCCCCAGTGGTCGCCACCCTCTCACCAGAGTTTGTAAACGCTCCCAGTGGAGAGTGATAAGCGGCGGGCCAACTACCACATAGAGTTATGCTGCCCTACATGCAAAGAAGAGCCGGTCGTGAGCTGCGAGCCCATTATAACAATGGCTTAGTGGTGCCGTGCCAAGTGGAGGGTTACTTGCCCTTTCAAACCCAGATCACATGCAGCATGACAAGCTAATAAGGCATAAGATTTCGCATAAGCTTGCCATCTTGCATGTGGCGAACATTTGTGTGGTGCAGAGTCAGGAAGCAGCGTGAAGCACTTGAATTAGTTCAGAGCTGGGAGGCAGGTTACGGGACAAGGTGTGTGTTAGGGGGCAGTAAAGCCCCCATATAGGGCAAGGTTACCCCCACCTAGGACCCAGGTAGGCACTGATGCCATAACCCAACGAATTGTCGGTTGAGACAGCCGCCCATAGCGGGTCGCTCTGCCCCTTTAGTTATTTGTTTAAGTTCAGGGAACAACCGCAGTGCTCGCCGAGACCATGAAATTGACATACAATAAAGATAGAGAATATGTTCCTGCGTGGGATTGTCGGGAGGCGACGCCACCCCAGAGTCGCCGGAAGCTTTGTGGATCACGCTTTTGGCCATCAGCCACCAAGTACAGTCATTTCCATGAGAGCACACGGGTGTGAACACAACGGCAGGTACAATCGCCTTTACCAAGTGCACCAACTACCAAAACTATATTATTGGGCTGCAGACTATTCAACACTCTGGGTGGGGTGGTGGGATCTTCTTGAGACACTGGGGTGGATGGTGGTGGGGTGAGGACCAGTTTAGGCCAGGGTTAAAAAGTGTGGTGGACAGGTGTTGTCGCCATTGCTTGCATGTATTGTGATCTGTGTTATGTGTTGAGTGCTAGACGTTTCACTGTTCTTTCTCCATACCACTAGTGTTGTAAGGAATACTGTATGTTGTTCCCTGTGTAAGGGTTTTCTAACATAGAATACCCTGACACAAGGTCGGAGGGCTATTACAGACAGTACGTTAAGTATACACCCAAGGTCCAAGTGGAGGAGGGTCAGGCCTCCTGTAGAGGACATATCAAGGTTATCTGAACCACACCTGTTTATCCCCCCACTTTTCTTTTTCTCTCTCGTTTCCACCCCCCTCCTTGACGATACCAATCACTGGGGATGTCAACATAAGTGGGTCACAGCCTG